>BLKR01004404.1:0-110301 GCA_011170035.1 Teleogryllus occipitalis | reverse complement strand
AAACAGATTTCTAAATAGAGCTCGAGTTTGTGTTGTCATTTCGCTACCACGACGCCACAATATAAGTTGCTCCTCCGGCCTGAAAGAGTTCACGAAATCTACGGAAAAAAGTCTTATCGGAGGAATGGACCTACTAACTCAGTCCTGGCACAAATGAATATGTTTTACCACACCAAGCAATTTTCAGGCACCCGCCCGAGATCGATCCCACGATCTCCCTGACATCAGTATTCTCAAACGTCAAGTTATTTAATTAACGGTTGCACCTAAGGTTTTATCGTACACTACTTCATGCCGAAGTTTTGCCTTTATTTTGGGATAACTGGAATATTCAGAATCACCATGTCATAATAATGTCATATTTATCAATACCATTCGACCTACCTTCGAATGGAAGAAATAAATAACGTAATTTAACTTTTTTCAAAATTTCAGTTGCATGCATTTTTACTGATTTGCAATATTTTTGATCTGGCGACTACAAACCTGAAACTAGATTCCACCAAGACCTATAAAACTTAGTTTTCGTGCAATTTGGGCTTTTGTATTCTGACTGCTAGTTAATTAAGCAGCGTTCGGATGGGCGCAGAAATGGTGCGTGACTGATCCAAAAAGAAACGAAAAGGTTTTGCTTTTAAAATGTCCATGAGCTGGAGAGCACCAACGAATAATATACTGATTGATTTTTTCGTGTTTCCGGGCGCGTCAACTGCTTCGGTCATTAGTACCGTAAATGTGGTGCATGCTTTTTTCTCGGGAGATGGCGGGGATCTTCCCCCGCAGGATGGCGAGATCCGGTGCCGACCTACCGTCGGCTAGTGGGGATTCCCCCTAACCAGGACTCTCCCACCAGCGGGGCACCGCCCCAGCCGGGACAAGCTCGAAGCTCTCGACCGCTCTCCCGGCATATGTGGTAGTGTAGTGTATGGAAGTGTAAGTGAGTGTATTTGTGTAAGGGGAGCGGATAGGACAAGGAAGAGGAAGGAAAGATCGCGCGGCCCGTGGCCCGTTTGGTAGGGTACTGCTCCGACATTCGCATGGTGCTGATCGGAGAAACCACGGAAAACTACCGATCCGAGCAGCCGGCCGCTAGAATTCTCCTCTAGACAGCGACTGAATTCGACCTAGCTGAAAAGTTAGTGTCGAAAATCCTGCCGCCGCCGTCAGGACTCGAACCTAGGACCTCCCGGTCAGAGGCGCTGCAGTGATATTAGTTGATGCACTGAGCTACCGCTCCCGGTACGAATAATATAAATGACTGCTATTTTGTCTTGTTTTTTTTTTTTTTTTGTTTTTTTTAATACGAACGGTGTTCCCACGAAAAAAGGGCATACAATTTTATATCCTAGAATCCATTCAACAATTACAGAACCTTGTCATATTATTAGACCCAAATTGAAATATCGCAATTTTCACTGTTTTCGTGATATGATTATTGTGTCGTTGTAAACACTCTTTTTGCACTTGTTTATACTCTCACAGGTAGTTTCGTTGTTATTGTAAGGCTGATAACATTTAGTCGATTGTTCACAGAGTAGGTGTTGTTTTTCCCAAAAGACAGTAAGTTCCAACGCGAACTGTAATAGTTTGACGAGATGAAACAGGTTCAAGGTTATTCAAATAGAGCGAGGGGAAGTATTTGTTAAACGTTTTGCCCTGTTTGAGGATATATTAGAAAAAAAAATTGAGATTAATGCCGAAGATATAAATTTTTGAAATAGGGAAACGGAGTGATTTGTTTCCAATAAAATTCGGTCAAATTGAAAAGGAAATTGAGATTTGGACAAGTGGAAAACTAAAAACAAAACGCAATACAAAGTGGCTGAAATTGTAGGAGTTACATGTTGTTCAGTAAAAAAATATAAAACAAAATATAGCTCTTGGTGATTAAATATTCAAAAGGAAAGAGGCGTTTTGTAAAATTTCTTAAGAACCATTTCAAAAATTGACGAAATAATTATTTTTAAGTTTAGATCTAATAATATGTCAAGGTACTGTGACTCTGATGAACTAGTTTTCAAAGAGTTCCCTCTGTCTGAAAAAGATAAAGGAGATCAAAAACTGGAGGAAAATGATGGAACTGAAACAATACTCTCATAAGCGCATGAGTTTGAGCTGAATGACCTATTAAGTGATAAGTATTCATCCAAACTTAAAACTGAAGTGAATGCCGTATTGGTCGTAAACTTTTCGATCAACCCTCCTATAGGAGGACGCGACGTTTTTCATATTTTAAAGAGGAGAATAAGTTTGTTGTTACAATGTATGGGGTTTTCCTCGGGAACTACATATTACATTATGCAGTCAAAAGAATTGGCAATAATTTATCTTCAGTTCTACACGCAGCCTGAAGTATATTTCCACGTAATGGCAATCCCCATCTATTCATGCTACTCGTTAGTTATTCTGTGTTACGTTGGCAGCATAATGACATATATTTCATTCATGGAACTAATGAAATCTTTCTCTGTATAATAGAAACTCTGCAAACTAACTATTCAAGTCTCTCAGCATTTACATTCTTAGTATTTTATAATCACGTGACGTTATACGAGTGTCAACTAGCATTTCCAAAAGAGTAATTTTGATACTTCCCTTGAGTATGTAGGCAAACTAAATGCCGAGAAAAGTGGGGGGAGGTGTCAATCTGAACATTCACAACAGCGATAAATATGTGATACAGACATACGATAGCAGACCACTGCAGAAATACTAAACGTGATTCCTCTGAAAGAGCCAACAAACTCAGGAACTTGATGCGAAAATTACTACCTAAGAGAATTCATTTGTTCGTTACTTCCTCAAATATAAAATCTGTTATGTATCAACCGTTATTTATAATCTGGAAGAATTATTGATGTCGGTGTATGTCTCAATTTGTAGCAGTTAATATATTTAGGCTTGTTTCAATTTAATTTCCTCTACTTAGCTGGTATCATCTTCTGTTTTATCAAGTATTTTTTTATATATCTGTGATGTCAATAATAAGAAAAGGAAATTTTTAAATTTTTATACGTGTCCATAACTACAGAAACTAGATAATTATGAAACAAAACGTACCAGATCTGAAATACCCTCGTATTGGATAAAGACAACACTGTTGGTAGTTTTTGTTGAAAGACGTAATTGATGGGCGGGAGTTAATGGTGAAATGATGAATAATGATGAAACAGTGGTGGAATGATAGGCAGGGAAAAGGGAGCACCCCGATAAAACCTGCTGCGAGCTTTACTTTGTCCACCACAAATTCCACAGGAATCGACCGAGAATGGAACCTCGGTTTCAGTTCTGGAAAGCAATATATGTCACCGATACACCACGTGATGCCTCATTTACTAATTTAAATAAGCTATTTTACATTAATGATTTAATATGGCGGCGACAGTGTGACGGTTAGCGTATCGTGTTGTTATACCCAACTTCGCGGTTTCAGACCCAATCGAAACCATGGATTTTTAAGGGCGAAAAAATCCTCTGTACGCCTTCCTTCGGAGGGGAAGTAAAGCCGGCTGTCCCATGATAGTAGATTTACTGCTTGTAAAATATCCTCAAGCCTAAATGAAGCCTCTGAGCTAAATTCAAAATTTCCTGTTTCGTCGCCCAAGTATTACCTTATTTCTCCCCTAATAGGTGAAAGAAGCGTAACGAAATTTGCGTAGTCAGACGGAAGAGCAGACCTGATGGCCTGAGTCTCGCCACGTACAATAGACATTTATTCATATGTCGTTCGTATTTTCCCCTCTCCATTCATTCATCTGAAATCGGTCAAGGAAACCACAGGTTCCATCAATTAGACTAGTCGACCAATGAGCTCCACCTTGACAGACGCCAGACACTTTGTGTCTACTGCATGATGCACCCGTTTGCCGCAAGCATCGCATGCCGACACCCGTTTGGAATCAAACCCGGGGTAGTACTTCACAGATTTTAACGTGAAAATTTGCTTGTTACCTCTTGGTGGTAGATCGAATTATGATATATTCCTGTATCGTATGAATAATATATAATTACGAGACTTAATTATGCACAAGTAAAAGGTTTAACATACAATCGGTAGATAATATCTGTTTGTGTTTGTCAGAATATAGTTCGCCTCTGACGTCTTCGCACACGCCTAGACGCATGTCCGTCATAATTACTTCTTAGCTTTGACAGACAATTACATTAGTGGGGCGCAAAGTAGATCTCGTAGAACTAAGACATTGATTCCGGTGTCATTGTAACGTACTTGCGGAGCAAAACCAGAACCTGAAGTGAAACAATGAAATAAGAAAAAAATCAGCAATAGAATTCATTTATTAAAACTAAGAGGAAGTAAGAAAAAATGTACATACTTAAAGAAGAGGACATGGTAAAAGTTGACTTTCAAAGAAAAAAACACTATCTGACGAGTCATTTTCAAAAATTGTCCTGAATCAGGATTTCGTAAAATCGATGGCACAAGAAATGAATCATTATATTCTTCAATCATTTGAATTAATTTCAATTAATTTTCAATAAAAATCTATCAACAATTGAATTTATGCCAATGAGTAATTTCGTTAAAATTCGTTTTCAGAATAATACACTTTACAAAATAAAATTTCTGAAGGAAACTGTATTATTCGTAAATACATTTTAATGAAATAACCCTTAGTACTTAGAACCTTTTATTTTCATCCAAAATATCAAATTGGGGAGTAACCCATTTCCTTTACATGGCCATCTTGTACTCTGTAATTGAGGGTTGCTTTAATCCTGGTTCAAATCCCAACTCGAATTCACCGGGCATGTATTGTGTGTCTCCTTACCGCCATCCACCATTTCACACGAGTTGACCGTCCGCTCCCCGTCGTTTAGCGGCCAACGAACTACCGGCGCGGCGCGGCGCGGCGGTGTCCGCCGGGAGCCCAGGTGGGGGCGGGGCGGAGGCGGAGGCGGAGGCGGAGGCGGAGGCTGCGCCGGTAGCCGGGCCGCGGGGCGGTTTACGAGGGATTTGCCTGATGCATGGAGTATTGTGCGGGAGTCTTTACGGGCCCCGTCCCCCGCCGCACGACAAAGCGCCGCTGACCTTTAAGACGCAGCGTGTGGCGGCCGGAGCGAGGCTGCAGGGGCGGTGCAGGCGCGTGACTTTGCATCACCCCAACCATAGAGTAAAGAATTATACCTCTTTAGTCTGTGCCTCAACCCAGTAAGTGATAGGAATTTTTCTTCTCCTTTGTCGTCTTCTTCTTGTTCTCTGTCACCTTCTTCTTGATTATCTATTTATTCATTTTAATTATTTTCAATTAAATTTTAATTATTTTAAATTAGTTTAAAAAGTAAGATATGTGGTGGACAGAAGGAAAATTGTGAGCACGTGTTGGAGGTATGTGTGAAAGGAGGAGGAGTATCGGAGAAGAGTGGGCTGCACAAGAGAAGAACGCCGGCCTACTCGTTACTTGCGAGGTTTTCTCCAACTAGGTATCTCCCGCCACGCAGCCTCCGCCCCAACCGGGACACGCTTCACTGATCTCCTGACACGTGAGGTAGTATAGTGCATATAAGCATAGGTGTAAGAATCGGGAAAGGGTGGGGTACAGGGAGAATGACAGAAGGTTCATTTATTGATTGATTAGCATTTCCGGGCCTATGAACTCATAAAATCTTTAGTTCTGTTAAAGCCTGTTTTATCGCGGAAGATGCCGTCCACTGATGGATGGCCATCTTCGAGATTCGGCGCCGTCCTACACGTCGGCTTGCGAGGTTTTCTCCAATAGGTATCTCCCACCAGTGAGCCACTGTCCCAGCCGGGACACGCTCCACTTCCCACTCGTAAGGTAGTATAGTATAGTAGCACGTAAGCATGTGGAAGCGTGTGAATGGTTGGAGCAACGAACGGTAATGAAAGATCGCGCGAGGTGTGTGGCCCCTTTGGTAAGGTACTGATCCGACACATGCTTGGTCAGGGAAACCACCGATCAGGGAAACTACCGATCAGAGCAGCCGGCTGCTAGAATTCTCTTCCGGGCAGACTTCTACTAACGTGTCTAGCTATTGACAAAAATCCTGCCACTGTCGGGTTCGAACAATTACAGAAGATGGACAGTGAGATGATGAATTTGATGTAAAAGTGAATCCAACTGGGTAATTTGTGTAGGATGTGCAGTTGCATACAAAAAAATGATTACTTACAACTTCGTTTTACAATCTTTGCGACTCTCGAAATTCTGTATCACGAACACTAGACCGTTCTTGCCTTTTATAGATCCAACAATTTTTGTCTTGGCTCCCGAGCAGTTATAAATTAATTAAAGATTAACTTAATCGTAAGTGGAAATTTGCTTGTGCCTTATTCACAAGTTGAAAATAACTACGCTTACGTAGGGTTTGAAACAAAAGTTTATTCTGCGTGATGCCCCACCTTCATGGTTTTATATTAAAATAAACGACGGAAAATTTTAAAATTTATTAGATCAATAATGATACCCTGTATCGCATCAACCACCCTTCTACAAGAAGATGAAATGTATTTTTTCATATAGGTTGTGCGTCAAATTGAACAACTATCTACAGCTCTAAAGTTTTTCTTATTTCGTCCTCTGCCTATATTTTTTTAGGCTCATTTAATTTTCATCTTTATTTGGTCCTACATTTTTCACAGACATTTTTTTATTGGTAATTTTATCAATCAAAGTGAACACTAATATGTGTCACTTCAATATGCGCATTTTTTTATTTTATAAAACAATAACGTCTATAAAAAACGACAGTATCACAAACGAAAAAAGGAAATGACCGTAAACAAAATCGTAATACAAACGAAGACCAATATACAGTTGTCGAAATATCGCAACAAAAATAGAGAAGATTCTACTACCCAAACTGATAATATTCGAATTAAGCTGTTTTCAAAATTTCTTCGGTATCGGTTTTCGAATCTTGTATGCTCCAGTACCAAACTTGCATACTACGGTATTACCTGATCCAACATGTGATGAGTTACTTTTCTAAAGGAAATAGTAGCTGATTCCTATTTAAAATGTCTGTTCAGTCGCCTCCATAGGCAAATGACACCGTCAGAGTTAAATTTCGGCTTATTCAAACCATCCTATAGAGTTCGCATTGGTATTCTTTCAAATTACGTTTATATGATGTTCTGAGAAACACTTATGTTTTAGTCATTGAAGTTATACCAATGAGATAAAATTTGGGGGAAATTATTATTTAACCCCATTATTTTTATTAATCCCCATAATAAATTATTATGTCCCCATTATTTTTTTATTGTAATTACTAAATGCGTCGGTGATAATAGAATATCGATATTTGTTGTGAAGACGAAATTATTTCTAATGCAAATGAACCAGTTTCCTTACTTAAGAAAAAATATTTACTTCAATAAAAATTGCAACGTGCATCATTAATTGAAAATTATATTATTATTTCTCTTTTACATAGCGTTCTTAACATTATATTTATGACATACGAAAGCTTCATTTCAAGCCATTCACATAGGAACATTTTTATTATAATCTTCGTATAATTTTCAAATCTCTTTCTCACTGAATGGTTACTAACAACGTCTTTTGTCAAGTTAAAAGGGATTAAAAAGATTTTATTTATGAAATGAGATAATACCACCTGATAAATGTGCTCAGTATGTTAATAAGCTATTGAAGCCCGACGAGTCATTGTTACGCAGGTTTATATTCGTAAAGGAATGACAGAATAAACATGGAGTTCATAATGATGTTCTCCATTATTACTAGAGCTATAAAAGCCCTCTACACTCTCTGTAGAAATGAAAAGCACTAAGGGTATACAAACATCGTTACCAGAGAATTTAATTATTTTATTCCCTGAATTATAAGTTATACCTTTCATGTTATTGCCGCTCCAGTTTAGTAGAAAACAGAAAATTATGGTTACACTCCATTTCCTCTTTTGAATGAACAAATTCTACAAGTAACTCCATGGAGAAAACAGTGAATTTCACATCGCGATCTAATGCTGTTCCCCAATTGCGAAGTCAGGGCTCGAAGCCTCGCTAGATATTATGCCTCATGCTTTTTACGAAGTACTTCGTATGCCTTACGAAGTACTTCGTAAGAAGAGAAAGTTGTGTAATCGTACGCCGGAAAACGGCAATTTTTAATATTTATAAATGGGTTTATTGCATGGAATTTAGACTGGTGAGGTTGATGTATACGAGAAGAAAACGTTAACATACTCAACAGAGTTTAGTCTAACTCTAGTTCTTTAGAACTGAACTCGTTCAAAACGAATACGTGGAACTATATTCTGTCAGAAGAGCAGAAATGTTTAAAAATAGACACTTCCTCACTTACAATCAAATATGGCTTTTGACTGAATCTAATTAGCCTACAGGCTAACTTGTTACGATATTTTAAAACTTTCTCAGGACAGTCAGTAACTCGTTTTCCCATCGGTTTAATGTACTAACTATATTTCATCGTCTCACCATTTCTAAACATCTTGTTCATTCATTTATTCACAAGTTAAGAGATAATCTTACATTTCCTTTCAGATCTCTCTTTCCCGTGATTTACTTCTTCTTCGATGACGTCCATACATTTGTAATATTTTTTACTAACAGACAAAAAATGTTAAAACCCCCTTAGGCTTAATGAAAGAAAAACTGTCGGAGAACGATGCAATATTAATTACTCTCGCCCACATTCCCGTCGGGAAACTACCTTGAAGGCTGATGAAATGTGGACGCGCCCGGTCTCCCGAGTTCGCAGGAATCCCACCATCCTCCACAACTGGAGGCGCTCTGAATGCGTACAGTATAGTCATTAATAATACCGATGCTTATCTCCAAGCGATATCTAAAAAGCAAACAAACCGCAGACTTGCTCCATCTCACGTCGCCAAACATTACCGCATAAAACGGTCGTAATTTAATTTCAGTTACGAACCTTCCCATCGCCAGCTACCCAGCATCTGCTACAGCATCGCGGAGCGATTTCCTCCGGTATTCACTTACGCACATCGAAAAATATTTACGAGCGTGCGATGCGAGATCAGATATGAGAAACGTAACTTCCGTCCATGATGTACTGTCGACAGATTCCCCCGCGGCGAATGGTCGTCTGGGATAACGACGCGACGTCCCTCCGAATGCCCTTGGCACGATGGACACGGCTGCAAGAAAATTCCCGTTTTCCGCGCGGGAAAATGTGTGACATGAACTCTTCCAATTAAGCTACGTTGATGTACGGTTCGTCGGTTCCTAATTATATGCAGTATCTCATGAGATATTAATTACTATTCTATCGTGTAACAATTTAATATTTTCCGTCTACGATAGGAATCTCAATATACGAGAGGCGTCTGAGCTCCTGAGGCATCCTGCGCGTGCATGGGAGCCTTGGGGGTCGCGGTGGGCGATAAATTAACGTGGAAGAAGCTGCGCAACTGCTGTTTGCGTCGATACTGCTTTGATGCGGTAGTAAAAGTGTAGGCAGAAGCTGTTGCGGTGTCATTTGGAATATTATTTTATAGACTTTTCAATAATGTTTCCGACGAGTTGCCTATTGAATCGTCATTCAATATGGTTTTCGCTGAACGCAATGTGGACTGGAGTTGCTGAGTTTTATTACTTATTTGAATTTGTAAATAGTATAATTTTTAGCACGTGATCTTTAGAGCAAGATGTAAGAAGAATACCTAAATTTGTTCTGGCAATTGTTTATTAACTCCCTGTTAACAAAGGAATAAGTAATCAGTTTTAAACTAAATAAATACTTCTATTTCTTCTCGCTTTTTTCCAAATCTGCGCTAATTTAAAAAAAATATATTTGCCAAAAGGTACCTATTTATTGTATAGATAGTGCTGTTGTATGGTCGCTAAATTTTCCTACTTTGACATATTTTATACGAGAAGGTGATTAATCAGAAGTTGTCAGAAAACAAGTTCTGAGTTAGACAGAATGGCCCTGTTAATCTTAATTAATTATTAACACATGGGCCACATATCAAGTGATAGTAGTAATAAAAATTATCAGAGGGGACTATAAAATGTAATTGAGAAGCAAAATATCGAATAAAATAAATAAAATGTATTAATACTTATAATTCTGGTGACCCCTATCGCCTTGAATGATCTGACAGAAAAGTCATGGGAACTGTGGTCCTGCTGATTATTAGACAAAGAAATAAGGTGAAGCGCCCACATTATTGATACATTTAATTATCTATCACTCTAAGAATTTTTTTCCAGCACGGCGTAGATATCAGAAATCAACACGGTTGATCGGTAATGCAGGTTTTTCGATTTTCTCTTCCTTCACCTTAACACGCGCACTTTTTTCGCGGCAGAACGGACCAAAGCAATTTTATTATGTAAACAGTTAATTATGTTTTCTTTGAAGACTGAATATTAAAATGGACTCTTCGAATGTTTGATGTCAGGATATTTTTAGAAGAAAATAATAGAAATAGTATTAACTGTAAAATGAATATTATTCTGCGTCAAAATAACCAAAATAAAAATTAGTGGTATGTAAAAATTATTATCGAATGTAAAGAATAAAATTAACAATAGAAAATCATTGTTCAGATCATCATCATCAAATCATTCAATTTAAATTTAAGTTAGCATTAAAAACAATGAAAAACAGGAAGGCATGTGGCCCTGATGGTATTAACATGGAACTTTTAAAATACGCAGGACCTATCTGTGATTTTAGGTTGCTTCATCTGTACAATGAATGTTGGAAAAGTTATAAAACACCTAATAGCTGGAAAACGACGGAGGTTATATCTATCTTTAAAAAGGGTCAAAGAAATGAGTGCGGGAACTATAGAGGTATTAGTCTCATGAATGTCGCTTATAAAATATTTGCAAAAATAATTAATGCTCGATTAAAAATCATTACAGAAGTTAAATTACAAGAAGAACAATCGGGATTTCGGAAAGGACGCTCATGCAGTGACAACATTTTTAGTATCAAAAGGATTTTAGAAAAACGACGAGAAGTCAATATGGAGACCCATTTAGCCTTTATTGACTTCGAGAAAGCCTTCGACAGTGTGGATCGAGTCAAATTGTGGAATGTAATGAGTGAAAGTGGCTATCCTGAACACCTAATAAATACCATAAAAAGTTTATATACGGGCACAAAAATTATAATAAACACTGGTACGAAGAAAACTGAAGAAATTTTGACAAATGGAGGACTCAAACAAGGATGTAGTTTATCTCCAACGCTATTTAATATATATGTAGATGATCTTATTAAAAAATGGAAACGTATGGTGGGTCCTGGAATCCAGTTAAAGAAGAACAAACATCTAAATGTTATTCTTTATGCAGATGACATAACAATACTGCAAGAAAGTGAAGACGAATTACAAAAAGCCGTATACAAACTACATCTACTGGGAGGGCTCGAATATAATCTCCGGATATCAAAAAAGAAAACAAAGGTTATGGCCCATTATGGTAAACACCCCGTTCGCTTAAAAATAGTAATTGACGATACAGTAATCGAACAGATTTCTAATTTCAATTATCTTGGTTGCGAGATCAGTTATGACAGAGATAAAGACATAGAGAATAAGACCAATAAATTTCAATCACTATGTGGCATAATAAACCGAACACTTCAGAACAAAACAAGGAAAGACACCAAAATAAAATTTTATAAAACAATGGTTGCTCCAGTTCTCATGTATGGAAGTGAATCGTGGATAGCAAAAGAGAGAGATAAAAGTAAAATCCAAGCAGCGGAAATGAGATTTCTCAGGAAAGTTAAAGGCTGCATAAAACAAGATCACATAAGAAACGAAGATATCCGTAAAGAACTGGATATATATAATATAAATGAAAAGATAGAGGAATACAGAGAATCATGGAGACATCACATTGGAAGAATGGGTGAAGAAAGAATTCCACGCTTAGTGATGCAATACCGACCGAAGAGTAGGAGAGATGTCGGGAGGCCCAGGAAGAGATGGAGCTGAAGTGCAAGTGAAGACGGAACAGGCATTCATGCCTAATCCCTGAAAGGAAGAAGAAGAAGAAGAAGAAGAAGAAGAAGAAGAAGAAGAAGAAGAGAAAATCATGTTTTGCTATCGACTTCGTGTTTCACTATCGATTCAGGCAATGACACGCTTCGCGATATCTTACATTCATAAAACGAGCAGCTCCCAAACTTTCTCTGATTGCACATGCGAAATGTGCAGCGTGATAAAGAGGATGACGCAAAACAACGATATTGCTTTGGATTCCTGCTACTCTACAACGTGTTTAAACCCTTTTATTTTTAAAAAAATTAAAAATGAAAAAACATGTCTTTGCAACAAAATATAGATGTGAAGAAAACATCGAAAGCAAAATATCGATGTTAATATATCGATGTTTCTTGCCGTCCCTAGGCAGCGCGCGCCGTTGCGTCGCGTCGGGGGCGTGGCGGGGCGCGCGTGGAGTGTTTGCGGGCGCGCAGGCGATTACAGGAGGCTCCGCGCCGCCGTGCGCTCGTGCGCGCGCATGCGCAAACAAAGGCGTCGCACCCGCTGCTAATTGGGCGACGCCCCCTCCGAGGAGACCTCAGCCGGGCGGAAGGCACAGTACATTTTAAGAGACTCCGGGCGGAAAGGGGCGCAAACAATTAGAACTCTTAAAATAACGCTAGGTAACAAATTCTAACTTTTCGTCTGTACTTGGGCATTCATTTTGTTTTCTTGTTTGTCCATATCTAGAACGCCCAAACAACCTGAATGTCCAATACTCTGTATAAAATTAGTTTTTGTGACCAGGATATTCTTGCGTGGAAATAGCATTTTGTGCCATTCCAGGAATGTGATTATGTTGTGTATTTGTATGCTATGATATATATTTTCTCTCCCTAGATTCGAGAACCTGCAAACATCCAGAACAAAAGCGAAAAAGTACTACTTGCATCACTGAGAATATATGTGGCCCACCAGGCATATTGTGGAATGCTATGTAGAGATCAGGATATGACATGGGCACCTCATTTCACCTGCGGTGTTGTATGTCTGTTACTACAAACATATTTTATTTTTGTACGTATACGGATATATGATAAGTATGAAACTATTCCTGAGCATAAAACCAAACGTCGGAACATATAATGGTCATTGTTGCAACATTAGACATGGAGAGCATTGGTCGGTGGAACATTAGACAGCAGGAAATAACATTCACTTGCCAAGGACAAAAAGTGTTACATAGGTAATCGAATGTGTAAACTTTATCCTTCGGTATGTTTTAGGCAGACCCTTCGATTTCAAAGAAAAGTTTTTAAATGTCTATACATTCAGACAGATTCACTCAGATTTTGAAGAGTTTTGCATGTTTTCCACTTCATCGTCATATTTTCTTCATTCAAATTACTTGATTTTGAAGATGATTTTGAAGCCGTGGTTCCGCCAGTTCCATTCAGATTTCGAAGAGTTTCAGATATATACTACGTTGATCGTAGATAAAAAGGAAAAATGTTATTTATAATGAAGACCTTATTAAATCAGTTAATTTATTTCAATATTTTTAACGGCTTTCGATGGAAACACTGGCAGATAATCAGAGCGTTTAAAATAATGGAATATCTAAACTTAAATCTTCCTTATATTTTAATCGTTCAGATCTTTCAATTTTTAAGAACATATTTTTGAATCTCTAAATATTCAGCTACCTTCATCATTGAGCTTTCCAAGTTTTCCAAGAAGAACATGTTTCTTTCTTTGAACGTACATCTAATTTCGATCTGATAGTTGGAACCGTCCTTTTAACTGAGTTCATTATTTTTTACGACTTTTAGCGGAAAGACTAGAAAACAATTAAGGGTATTAAAATTTAGTAAACTTGAAACTTCGAAATATTTTCGTCTTTCAGATCTTTCAATTTCTAAGAGAATGTTTTATAATATCTTATATATTTGCTTCATTAAGCCTTCGAGGAGTTTTTCATGCATTGTGATCATAGATTTAACTAGGAAATAATATTTATCGGAAAACCTTTTCAATTCAGGAACATTCGCAAATGGACTCGGTCATACTGGGAGTCATCAAACTACATAGACTAATATTAGTCTATGTGGTCTATTTGATATTTTAGGATCGAATTAATCCGGCTTTTGCCAGATAGCGGAATTCCAAGGCTTGGGCTCTGATTTTATTTATTATCCACCCCTGAAATAAGGGAGGTATGTGGAAAGCATGGTGTATTCCCAATATTGTATCTACTACTCATACTTGGCGTGCATCATCTATTATTTCGTCATATTGCTACTGAAACTGAGATGATTGAATTAGAAAGCTGCCGCTCTTTTTTTCCCCCCGATTGGGAAACGAAGCCGGGAGCGCTGCATAGAAAGCTAGCAAACTGTCCTCGAGGGGCATTATGTGGAAATATTAAAAAATGTTTTTCTTCATTACCAACCAACCGACATATTTTTGTTTAATGTGAACTTATATTTACGTTGTACGACATTGTATGGATTTCATTACTGTAAAACTTATCAATTCCTCTCGGTTATTTTTCAATTGCTTTTACTTAGAAGGATTTCTCCTTTCTGAGATTTGGAAGGTATGCGATATTAAGATTGTATGATGGAATAAAATTAGATGGAACCATCAAATTCCTACAAATCATTTTAATTATATGAATAACTGATTCCGTTACAGTCAGGCATTCATATTATCAGTTACTTTATGTCCAAATCATTATAGATCATGAATCGAAGTAACAAAATACTTTCATCTAAATAAATTATAAAACTTCTTACCAAAATACTTGTCGGAAACAACTCTAACAGTTTAATATATTTATAATTGAGACGAGTGAAGAATTTCTTTTCTAAATCTTCAAAACTAAAGAGAAACATTCAATATGTTGAGTGTGTATTATTTCGAATGAAGAGGTGACATTAACGCACTAATGAGCACAAAGTCACTTCTTTCAAATTATTCGAAAAAGAAAAAAGAGATCTGATAGGTAAAACGACTCCTAAGACTGTTAACGGAGCTACCAATATTACCGGTTTGAATAGGCAATTTACGGACTGGAAATGACTGCCTTATGATCTTCCATTCCGTGACTGGCGCACCCAACGCACCGTTGTCACTGCCACCGCGGAAAGGCCGCGATGTGAAGTTTACTCTTGCGTCACCAAGAGTTACGAGATCCCTACAATACTGGCACAGCATCCTACGTCCACCTTGAGACGGTCGTCGAGGAGACAAGGTTGAGAAATTCTTGCTTGTTTTCAGCCTGACTTAAATATCCCGCCTATACAGCACGGGACGGTGAACAGCGAGCCCGCGTCCGCTCGCTATGCAAATGAGAACGACTAACGACAAAGCGACCGCGACGAGGACAACGGGACGACGACGGTCGGCGGGAAGCGAACCGCGCACAGTGGGTGAAAATGGACTGAAAAATGTCCGTGAGCTTTATATGAAGATCTGGTAGATTAATGCGTACCGAACGCTGAAGCTGGCCACAGATTTGAACGGCAGGGTTGTAAAACATGAAGGGAAAAATTGTACATATAATGATGTAAACATTTTGATTAATTCTCTTTCTAGGTGCGTCAATGGCCATAAGGACATTACTCCCGTACTTGTAGTGCAAGTTATGACCTGGAGATGGCGGTGTTCATCTGCCGCTGGAACGAGATCCGGACGCCGATCTACACTACACCAGCAAGTATTTCCTCCAGCGGGGCACCGCTCTAATCGGGACAAAGTGCGGCGGCGATGGTGTAACGGTTAGCGTATGGGACTGTTATACCCAAGAAAAAATCCTTCGTACGCCTTCCTTCGGAGGGGAAGTAAAGCTGGCTGTCCCATGTTAGTAGATTTACTGCATGTAAAAGATCCTCAAGCCTAAATGACGCCTCTGAGCTAAATTCAAATCGCCTGTTTCGTCGCCCAAGAAATACCTTCTTTCTCCCATGGTTGGTGAAAGGAGCGTAGCGGCATTTGCGTGGTCAGGCGGAAGAGAAGGCCTCATGGCCTGAGCCCCGCCACGTAAAATAAGGCAAATTCAATTCAATTGAAAAGTGTAAACTCTTAACTAGTCCCCCGACTCGTGTGGCAATGTAGTGCACTCAAGTGTAAGAATGCGTGGAAGCGGAGATGAAGGGGTAGTGATGGGAAGGAAAGACCTCGCGCGGTCCGTGTCCCGTGTGTTAGGGCACTTCTCCGGTATTCGCCAAGTATTGATCGGAGAAACCACGAAAAACTAACGGCCCGAGCAATCTTTTCCGCTAGATTGCTCCTACCGACAATGGTGAATTCCACCTAACTATTTACCAAGAGCCGAAAATCTACCACCGTCGGTACACAATCCTTCTACTCTGCAGAGAGATGCCGCAGAGGGAAGAGCAATATGTCACTGAGTCAACCGTCAACATTCTGGTTTTAGTAGATGAAGGATATATAAAAATGACAAAACCAGGTATTTTGAGACATATGTTGAGCTACTTTATTTTTACATTGTAGAAACATCAGAATACATTAGCCAAAAATTGTGTGTATCACAAAAAGTGCAATTTCAGAGCTATGATATTTTTCACTTGAGGTCGTCATTTAATGTACCTTCGAAATTAATACAAAAAATGCATCTTACAGATGGTGGCACCATCTGTACAGATGGTGGCAACCCTCCCCACCTGCGCAGCTCAGTCACAGTCCCTGACCGCGCTTACAGATGGTGGCACCATCTGTATTCCTTCTCTTATAATAATAATAATAATAATAATAATAATAATAATAATAATAATAATAATAATAATGAAAATAACAATAACAATAATAATAATAAACAATGTGCTGTTTTCAACAGAAATGAACATTTCTATTCATGAATGGCGTTTCATTGAATTGGAATTCCATAACAATTTGAAGACCCGAGAATTGACAATTGTCATGACACATATTTTCACGGTAGTCGCAGCTACTTTAATCTTGAAATATAGGTCTTTAAATGGAAACTTTTCTCTCAAAATACATTTCCCGCTTAATGTTTCCACAAAATACTGACGATTGAAAGTTAGAGTAAAATGTCGGTAGAAATAATTAAAAATAATCACCAATATTCTCTGTTGGCACATAGGCGGCCAAAATTAATTCAATTTTGCGCCGTATCTGCAATTCAATCATTAATAACAATTCCAGTAAAGGCTTCTGATTGTATGGGCTTCTGTTTGTTCTTCCTATGCGCGCTTTGTTAGCCATTTCAGCCCACTGTGCCGCGCGCCCAGCGCTCGATGGGCAACCTCCCACCTGCGCAGCTCAGTCACAGTCCCTGACCCGCGGCCGCCTCGTCTCTTGGGCGAATAACGGACGCCCTCGGACAGAAATTGCGAAGGAAGGGTGTTTCCGACACCTCCGCTGACAATTCTTTTTTTTTACTTTCTCGCCCTTTCTTCAGTTTCTCCCTACTGTGTAAGAATAGAACCAAAGAAAAAAGAATTAGTCTTTTGTCTATGATAGAACTATGTAAGAGAAAGTAGTGCAATCATTCGCTGAAAACGGCAAATTTTCGGCAGAAAAATTCTTATTCCCGGGTCTTGGTAATGAAAAAAATGGATAAATCATGTTCCTATATAGAAAATTACTTCCTCTGATACGTGGTGTAGCCCAAATCTATGTTTTGTGTGTCCTTGATACCGAAACATCGATTGATGGCGAAACGTCTGTCAAGACCGTCCGTCCGTTCGTTCGTCTGTCCGTCCGGATAACTGTGGTTAACGCTAGCGCTTAAACCGTTCAACCGATTTTCTCCAAAACTGACATTCCAAGATCGATTTAAATGTACTCGTTGCCCTCTGAGTTTGAAACGTATATTTTGATTTTGGGGTATTTTGGGGGAAACGGATATATATCGTAAGCGATGGTCAAAGGAATTGTGTAGGTCTCGATTTCGTTGAAGGCCCTGATGTTTCGAAAATACCAACTATAATATTGAAGAACGAGATTTTTTCTTAATAAAATCTTTTATTTAAAGACCAATCTTGAACGAATATCATGTACATTTCTCGAAAATATGGGTAGTTTTTGCGTACGTTTACCTGAAATAGGGGAAATTTTTAATTATTTTTCGTCAGAATGCAGATTTCATTTCCGTTGAACTCTGAATTTTCGAAAACTGCAAATTTATAAATAATGCGAAAAAGTATGTGTTGTTATAGCACCAGTAGATACATTTTTTCCTTTTTACTGTCTTTTGGTCGCCTTGTCAAATAATTGTTAAGACATCAACAGCGATTATCTTTCGTAATAATTCTCTTAATAAAATGAAAATATTTTCACTCTAACCTACATTGATTTCATATATTTGGTAATTGCAAATCTAATTGAATGTACAGTCATTTTCGTTCATTTTATTATTATTATAGTGACTCCTAAATGAAAATATACTATTTTCATGGATGAAAGCAAATATCTAAAATCCCTAAAATCTCTAGATTTCTAATCCCTAAAAATTCTAAATGAAAATATAAAATATTTTCATTTCTCCACATTTTGATAGCACAATAGTTTAACAATATAATCGTGTAATGTTTTTTCCAACGTTTAATTTGGAATGTAGAACGTTAAGATGGCTTTACTAAAATATTTCACGATCTGTTAGGCTAGGTCAATTAATTTGAAGATAAGAATACTTACATTCTTCGCAACTTCAATGACTTCAATGGCTATTAAGGAAAGTAATGACACCACTAACTGCTTTGGTCATTAGTCCCGTTAGTGTAGTGCATGCTTTTTCTCGGGAGATGGTGATCTTCTCCCACTGGATATGGAGATCCGGCGCCGACCTCCCGTCGGCTAGTGGGGTTTCCCCCTATCCAGGACTCTCACCAGCGGGGCACCGCCCCAGCCGAGACCAACTCTAAGCTCCCGACCGGTCTTCCGGCCTGTGTGGTAGTGTAGCGCATGTTAGTGTAAGTGTGTGTGTAAGAGGAGAGAATAGGACAAGGAAGAGGAAGGACAGATCGCGCGCGGTCCGTGGCCCGTTTGGTAGGGTACTGCTCCGGCATTCGCCTGGTGTTGATCGGAGAAAGCACGGAAAACTACCGATCAGAGCAGCCGGCCGCTAGAATTCTCCTCCAGACAGCGACTGAATTCGATCTAGCTGAAAAGCTAGTGTTGAAAATCCTGCCGCCTTCAGGACTCGAACCTAGGACCTCCCGGTCAGAGGCGCTGCAATGACATCAGTTGATGCACTGAGTTACCATTCTCGGTACTCCCGGTATTACTAAATGGAATTAATACCTAAATAAAGTAAACCTTGTCAGCGAAAAAAATTATATAACTTGCACCGTTTAACATCAATTATTCCATTACATCTGAAGAGTAAAGTTTTGCATGAAACCTGCCTATAAATTAAGGCTAAAATTCTAGAAAACCTTTTGAGTGTACTTGAATGTAAATGAAATCATGGTCCTTCTTTGTTTCGAAAGACATTTCAAAAGTTTAACAGTAATAAGTATATCTGAGATAATGAGATGTGAATGTTCACAAAATATTTTAATGAAATAATAATAGAAGATATATATATATATATATATATATATATATATATATATATATATATATAATAGAAGTTGACAAAAATGACATACACTGAAGTAATTAAAACATGCTCACATCAACACATAACAATATATGAGAATTTCACCTACAACACTCTCGTGGTTATTACATAGATGAGAAAGAAATGATGATCATCAATGAATGAGATCAAAACAAACATACTATTATAAATTTTTTTGTATGAGTATTAAAGAACATGGATATTTTCCCTTTCATTTGTGGAACCGTTTGGGTTTCCTATTTAACTTTCGCGCCAATATGAAATGTGTGACATAAATATGACGTATTAAACTATAATTTAAAATAAATTGTAAGAAATTGGATATTATGTAAATTATTTTGTTGCAAATAAAGCTTAGTTTGTTGTCGAACTGCAAAATAAGCAGATTTTGCCTCTGAAGCAAAATGACATTTCAATGGTACAACATTTCTTAAAACGAAGGAAAACTGCTCTGAATCTCAATCGACACTAGCGCAATTCCAAACAAAGAATGTGGCTTTTTCAATCCGAAGACAAATGACGTGAAACATGAGCCATTCGATCCATTACTCTCCATCCATAAAAGGAGAACGAATGTGTTTCCTAAATTTGAGACGAATTTTTGCTGCACAATGACTACGTAATGTATTTTATGTTAGTCATTAGAGTAGTTTGGATTACATACCTCAATAAAATAAATTCAAATAAAATCCATTACAGTTATATTAACGAGTCTGTCTGTTGGTCCCCCTCTAGGCGTCTCTCTCTACGCCTTTCCGTCTTTCTCTGTCCGTCTCCCTCTATCCGACTGGCTCTATTCCTTTCTCTCTGTCCGACTCGCTCTATCCGGTTCTGTCTGTCCGACTCGCTCTATCCGTTTCTCTCTGTACAACTCTCTGTCTGTCTGTCTGTCTGTCTCTCACTGCCCTCTGCCACAACAGGAAGTTTCGAATCTAGCGATGCTGACATTCAGTTTTGATTTTCGTAGGAAAAAAAAACATTATATGTTACGTATTTAATACACATTCCATATACATTCGGCCATATAATTATGATAGTTGAAACGTTGCCACGTTGAAACGAAGTGACGTGCGAAAGGTGCAGCAAATATGTGTCGTTCATGAAGAAGCTCAGTGACATTCTAATCTGGGGATAAGGAAATGAAATTATGAAGGGCCATGGTGCAATTGAAGACACTAGAAACGGGATAACTTGCAAGCCATACTTTTTACGAATGCTGCCAAGACAGCACGCTGGACTCTATATTACTCATAGTCCCTGTCGGAACAACACGCTGTGAAAATCTGCAACCTCGCGACGTGAGTCCGGCTCGAATAGGCATCCTGCGATTCCGAGTACGCCGCTGTCTCTGTACCCAACAACACAACCCGGATAACACAAAAGACCTGGTCGACAGGCTACGCTTCTTTGAACGAAATTTCTGGCGTTGCCACTTTGCGGTAACGAGTGTATTTCTGGCGACCGTTGGCTAATTTCCAGAGAGCGCGCGTAGGCCCGCCCTATCAGGCGGCCGGCGGGGCGTGACGCCTACCACCTCGGGGGCGGCGGCGGCTGCGCCCGCGGGGAACCGTCCGCCGCACCGCCAGCAGGCAGGCGGCAGCTGCTCCGTCACACTCTGCCAGCGCTCGCGCCCGCGCAACCACTCCCGCCCCTAGACGCGCGGAGGCGGTGGCGGCTACGGAGGAGGCGGTGAGGGCGTCGCATCAAGTGCAGGGAATGGCGGTTTTGGCAATGAGAGGGCGGCGGAGGGGGCAGCGGAGAGGGTGGCTGAGAGGGCGGCTGGGAGGGCGGCGGAGGGGGCAGCGGAGAGGGTGGCTGAGAGGGCGGCTGGGAGGGCGGCTGGGAGGGCGGCTGGGAGGGTGGCTGGGAGGGCGGCTGGGAGGGCGGCGGAGGGGGCGGCGGAGAGGGTGGCTGCGAGGTCGGCTGAGAGGGTGGTGGAGAGGGTGCCGAGGGGGCCGCGGAGAGGGTAGCTGAGAGGTTGACAGAAAGGGCGGCTGAGAGGGCGGCTGGGAGGACGGTGGAGAGGGCGCCGAGAGGGTCGCGGAGAGGGTAGCTGAGAGGGAGGTAGAAAGAGCGGCTGGGAGGGCGGCTGAGAGGGCGGTGGAGAGGGTGCCGAGGGGTCCGCGGAGAGGGTGGCTGAGAGGGCGGCAGAGAGGGCGACAGAGACGGCGGCGGGGAGGGTGGCCAAAGGCTGTAGGGGACTGCTGCGGAGGCTGTGCTGGAGACGACGGGGTGGAAGAGGAGATGAATGGGCGGCGGAGAAGGCTGCGTAGGAGTAGGAAGCGATGGAGTGAGTGGCGGAGTCGCGCTGCGAAGCGGTGCCGGAGACGCGCGGGTGGAGACGGAGACGTTGGCGACGTAGGTGCCGGCGAAGGCGGCGACGGCGGCGGCAGATGTCTCCGCGAACGGAAGCACCGGCTCGTGCCGCGGCGGGAGAGGGGAGGGGCGAGGGCGGCCGCGAGCGACGTGCCGGCGCGCGGGCGGGCGGGCGGGCGACGCCCCCGGGCGGAGGATGCCGAGCACGTGCGGCCGCGCGACGCGGAATCCGCAGCTCCGGTGTGGAAACGGCGCAACACGTGCGCCTCCGACGCCACGGCCAGGGGACGCGGTCTCCAACGTACTTCACAGCTGGGTGACAGCGTCCACATTAGTATTGCCAGAAGTGAAAGATACAGACTTGCCTCTCCGTGATACTGGTGGCCTGGCAACCGAAATTTTGATTCCTTTTGTGTCGGTGATATTCCTGGTAGCCTTACCTTTCCATGTTTCTCTTTTTGTATTCACTTACACTTAATTTCACTCTCTCGGTTTCTGTTATTTTCTTCATTACCTTCATTTTATTCTTTCTTTATTCTAGTTTTTCTTCAGTATCTTCCATTTTCATGATCTTATTTGTCTTCGACAGTTGCGTCAATACTGTTGTTGTCGTGATTTTAGAATTTGGAGAACACTTTTTTCGAAATTACTTTAGACATTCAGACAATAATATACGGGGAAATAATCTAAAAACCTTCATTTAATTTGATAGATTATCGTAGTTAACGCACAGTAAAATTTAATAAATATGAAAATTTCAAAACTTTCAACTTAGGAGGAATTATCCAAACTTGTGTATGATTTTTAGTAGATACTCCATTAATTAAAAATGCAAACTTATGTTGAAAAAAAATTTTCTCCTTCAGGTATATAGGCACTGCCTGTTACGCCTCCGTTCCCGTCTGGTCACCCCGGCTCTTCTTCGCACGACTAGGATTTCTTCGTCCTTGTGGGCGGTCTTTTAGAATAATTTTCGGCAGTCGATTATTTTGCATCCTTTCAATGTGCTGCATCCAAGAATTTCGATAGTAATTAACAATCTCTTGAAGTTTACATCAAGTTCTTTACCAATTTCTAAACTCCTTTTCTTGTCCATCAGCTTATAACCAGCCACTGATCTCAGAAATTTCATTTCAGCACTTCGTAGTCGTGTACTATCTTTTTTGGTCATTGCCCAATTTTCACCTCCATATAAACAGGTTGGGATACTTAATACATTATAGAATTTAATCAAGGTTTCCTTTCTGACTTTCTTTTTCAGGGTTCTCAGGAGTGTTCCGTTCATACGATTTAGTCTTTCAATTTTCCTTTGTATATCTGTTTCCTCTGTGTATGACATTTTGTATCCCAAGAAATTGAAACTTGAAACTTGTTCTATAGGTGAATTGTATACAACTAATTTGGATCTAATCGGTTCCATCCCTTCAAAGGCCATGACTTTTGTTTTTGTTGAGGATATACAGAAATTGTACATTTCGGTTACCTTTTGTAATTCAAACAGTGCTTTCTGAAGGCTATATTCATCATTTGCTATGATAAGTTGGTCATCCGCAAATAATATGGTCATTAGGTTTCTTTCTTGTCCCATGTCATGGCTATAAGATTTTAGTCTGGATATCCACATGTTTAATGCATCATCTGAATATAAATTAAAAAGAATTGGGGACAGACTACATCTTACTCCTTGAAAAAATTACAATTGGGGCCTTACTCCTTGAAAAAAAAATACAAAAACCATATTTACTCGTAGTTTAAGTCGGACTTGGGATATTTGCTATTCAATAAATTTATCTTATTTTGTTGTTTTCAGCATGGCACTGTACTGCAATGTTGTAGATATAATCTTTTAACCAGAAAATTCCGTTATTTTTAATTTTCATACAGAATTAAATATTGTAAATTTCTTTTTTTTTCAATAAAAAAATCATAAATAAACTCATGTAAATAAACCATTTACACCAATTTAAGTGAGTATATTAACCCTTATAATATTTCCTAAAAATTAGAAACAAATTCATGCATTCGTTCAACAGTGATGCTCAAAGCCCATTTTTATTGGCACGTTTTTAAAAAACGTTTCAAGTTTGACGAGAAACATAACATCGGCTTAGAAGTAAAGGTTTTCTTTCATCATTGGAAACAAAGTTATTACCTTGAAAGATTCTCGTAAACGCAGAGACATGTCGACGGAATTTTTGAAATTGTTCTGTGAAAACTGAATTTCCTGAAGCCACAAAACAGCGCACGTTCTCTTGACAAGAGGTAGGAGCAGCGCAGCTGAGAAGCGCAGGTGGGCGTTCGCATGTGGGAGGTGTGCACTTCGTGTGCGCGACGCGCGTGGTTACGATGCTACCGCCTGCGGCCGGATGCTGCTGCCTCAGCTCTGCCCTTTCCCACGCGCCTCCGTTCTCGGAGCACAGAACGTGCAATGCGAACTGGAATCGGAGGGAGACGTGTCGTGTGTAAGCTTATACTTAGGTTTCTGTAACCTGGCTGATGACAGCTGATCAGCTGTGACGGTTTCGTCCAATCGAGAGCTTAAACATCACCATAGTGACGTCACTGTGATGACGCTTTAGCTCTCGATTGGATGACACCGTAACAGCTGATGAACTGTCATCGGCCAGGTTAGAAAAAAACATATATATATATATATATATATATATATATATATATATATATATATATGGTAACAAAAGTAAATTTACTGTTGGTTTCAGGGCTGATTGATACAGAAAGTAGATCAGAGGGAGTGGTCGTCGACAGTTGGGCTATTTTGGCCCAGATAGAATTCGATCGTGTTGTGCCAGTTAATATTAGTAGTTTATGGTACTTGTTGGTTTTTATAGGATTTTATCACAAAATGGATATTGAACCATGAGGTCGTCGGGCCGAGTCAAGCTATAATACATGAGGGAGAAAAGCCTTTATAACCCACCAATGTCGAACATTTCTTTATCCAATATTCCATAACATATTATAGAAAGAATTAAAATTGTATTTAGTATTAGGTCTGAAACAAACTCAATATGGACGTATAAGTGTGGTGTCTACGTAATACTTAGCAATAAATTATTTGCAATATCTTTCTTGATCGAACTGCTTGCTCCTGATGACGTAGCACAGGTGACTACAGAAGGTCAAGAGTTTATACCTGGGCGATCAAAAATTAAATATGAAAAATACCGATGATCATTCCCTGAAATGAAGGGATAAATGAGGCGTGTGAGATGTAAGCAAGTAAAATCGCATAGTTCCTTACACTATCAAAGACGTTGAAATCTACCCCATTGTTGTGCGAATATTCGATGTTACGTTGTATATTAGAATTAAATGTGAAAATGGGCACATAAAGAAAGTATGCCATTCCAATTGATATTGATGTTTAAAGAAAATTATTTCTGTAACTTAAACAGTTTATGTAGATGTGCATGTGTCTACAGTAAAAAAGAGCAACAAAATTAATTTAGATAGATATTCGAAGAGAGCATTTTAAACAAAACTAATTTTTACTTTGTGAATAAATAATTTGAAATTTAAATAATATAACTTCTATGTAATTGACTTTCATATTTACTTCACGATTAGATTTGCATATTATTTACATGTTCGTAAGTTTCATAGTGGATAATAGACAACAGCCACATGAATTATCAAAACGCTATATTTCGTAATGTAGCATAGCAACACGAAATCAACAAGCAAGAAATGAATATTGTTACTTGCTCAGTATTAACTTACAAACGGTGTATATTACTACTGAGTATTGTATAAAAATGTATGAGTTTGAAAATTTCATAAGATGTTCTTACTTCATAACGTACTCTTATTTATAGATGCTCAGGAGTGTCGTGAAAACTTATCGGTCTACTATATCAGTCGAACCAGGAGACAGACATAGCGATCGTTGGGGAGGGATATGAACGGATGTCTTCATTCTTCCCTTCCAGCAAAGAACACATTTACCGGACTATATACAACACTTTCTTTATTACTAAATTCTTTGACCACCAGTCATTGAGTTACACTTTATTGGTGACTAATGTTTTTATTTAAGTACGGTAGTAAGATCCTTGTCCTACTTTCCAATAGGGTATATCTCCTCCACATGCATTCTGTGGAGAGGGGACAACTCCCCTTAAAAATATTGAAGTCCACATCCATGAATCTTAAATATCAAAATTGATTTATTTTCATTAGTTTCATTATTTTCTTCAGAACCGCAGGAAACTAAAGAAAGTTGACTCCAGAGGTTGATTTGGAAATTTCTCTCATGTGTATTATGTGCATATTTGAGAGATTGAGGAAAAGGAAATGACTAAACTTTAGGTAGGATGTTCGCACAGTTGAGATAATGGAGTCTGACCAATAGTTTCCGAAACCACTTAGATGATGACCCCAATTTCCGACACTGAAATTAAGACATCCATCCTCCTGAGCCTGGAAGTAATGATGCTACATCTGTAACTTCATTCGATTCGACTGACCTACAGACGTGCATGTCGTCAAGTGCTCGTTTGCGCCATCCATCATTGAGATTTCCGGAAGTATGTTCTGGGAGTGTTTATTGCCTTTGCCGTTTGAAGGGGTTTACTGATGTTTCATCCGAGACAGATAATGATAATTAGGAAAGGAATTTATTGTAATAAAAATGCAAAATATATACGTATATATGTACTAATTTTTTCCAAAACATGTAAGAAAAAATAGAAAATATGTAAAATAAGAATCCATCATTGTGTTAAAAATGTTCTCTACAAGCAGTTTCCGAGCACATAACGTCGCCGATTAGTTCTTAACAAGCATTCGGAGTGGCCGAAAGAAGGTTCTACCTCTACAGAAGTAATTCAACACTAAATTTCACCACAAGAATTTTATTCGAAATATAAAATACACTCATAATATATATTAAAATGTTTACGAGAAGCCGGTGTTCCTGTGAATAGCAGTACCGTGTAGCCATGATGGAGTGGCAGGGGGTTAAAGTGAATACTCCTCCAAATCGAGCAACGCGGTAAGACAATTTACTCTAAAAAATATTTGTTAGTTTTCGAAAAATGTGCTGTTTTATACATGAGCAAACACGTGGTTGAAATTACTTTGGTTCACAGAAACACGCTTATTCTTGACTCCAACTACACAGTAAGCGAAGGGCTGGGGGGGGGTTGACAATTATGGCGAAGATATCATAGAAGCCCAGCAGCATTGTTTTGACTTTTAAGAAAGATGAATTCGTAACATATAATGCAAACGCGGATCTGAAATGTTCCTTTTCGACGTATAAATATATTAAAATAAAACGAAAAACATGTAGTAGTAGGTAAAATAAGTAAAATTGTGCAATTATACAAAAATATGTACAATACAAATAGTTTCAATGCATTCAGAATGTCTTGTAAACTCTAAAAAATATTGTATACTGAATGCAGGTATCTAGTTCCTGTGAAAACATGCAATTACATGGAAATCCGTTCCCTAATGATAATATGTATTTTAATTATAGACGTGATTTTCTCACGTTGCTTTCGACGCTGTGTTCACGCAGTTGTCCACATATCAATCCACTATAAGCTAGAGCATCAATGATTGTCGTCGCTTGGTTTTTGGTCCGATTTCTGCAATTTTTGATCCACATAAAACGATGGTTTCTCCTTCTATTCAGTGAATTCCAAAAGCATGTGGTGCCTATTGCGTAGTGGAATTTCGTTGTTCATTGAAACACTGACTACGAGACAAGGCGAGGGAAACTAAGATTTCGCAGCTTCCCACGTCATTCAACAAAACGCATTCTCTTAATAAATGACGACAAACGGTTGCATTTGTCTGTTCCTTTATTTATCCACTATTGAACAGGAGGTGGGATAATTGCCAACGCCACAATCCGTTGCAATGTACTTTCTAACAAAAAACTCATTAGGCTTTTAAATGGCTCGTCTTCTAATTGACCTCAAGGGGCTCACTGCTCAGATTTTTTTCTTTATAGACGACAATGAAAAATAAACTAATGTATTATAACAGTGCATTCAAGTCATATGAGCACAACATGCAAAATGAGATCCTAAAGTAATGTGTATGAATTTGAAGGTTAAGAAATAAAAAAAGATGAAAAAACAACTAAGATGAAAAGGCAATTGCTTAGTAATTACTATATGTCTGATATAAAATGAGATCATATGTTCACTCTATATGTTCGCTATCACGCTGCTGGAATGGAGCAGCATTAAAAGAATGATGGATCAGACACTCATCGTACCCCAAAGAAATTATGAACACATTAGCCTCAAAACATAAAACCACAAAAACCCGCATCCCACTACTCCCGCACATTCAGAAGCAACAAGCGAAACCTTCCGCTCTAAAATTCCACAAGATACGCCCCCAACTCCCTCTTCAACAATTTCCTCTTCCCGTCACGAGCGCAGATCAGATAATAGTCTCTAATTCAGAGTTCCTCACATTGCGGCACAAAAGAGACGACGAAAATTATGACAGGCATTTGTTCAGGCGCGTTCAGGAGGCCGGGGGCAAATCTTCCCCGTGACAGTTACACCCACGAAGCGACCTCGGACGCACAAAGCCTCGCTCCCAACAGACGCACGTTCGTGTGCTGCACAGTGGGCCGAACGAACAGCAACTAAATAAGAAAGAAAAAATGTATTTGGGCATATTAGAGTCAGACTAGTTCGACTTCTGCCAGCTAGCGGTGTTCCCAGGCCTGCGTACTGTTTTTATTTAGTATACACGCCTCGGGTAAAGGGAGGCATCAGGCGACAATGAGGTATTCCCATCACCGTGTCTAATAGTCTTGGCCTGCCTGAGCTTTTTCTTACATCACACAGCTACTTAGGCGATTTTAATGGAAAGGTCCAGATCTAATTTTGCCCCCGGGAATCAAACCCGAGATCATAGCACGGAGAGCTAGCAACGCTGTCCATGAGCCACACGAAGGGCTATGGCAAATAAATAAGTTTATAATAAAGTATATAAATAAATAAGTGAATGAATTAAATGTTTGATTAACCATTGTTATTTATACTCAACTATTCGTGGAAGACATGTCTCGAGGAAGGAAATAACTTGGAGTGAAATTAATTTAAATGCATTAATTAATAAATTGAGAAAGAATAAAAGACAATAAAAATATAATGAATTAATCATTTAAAGCCGGTATTCTCTAGATGAGTTTATTTATTCTATAAGAGAAATTTGAATTAATTGTAGTTAACACTGAAATACTCAAAATGTAAAGAATGTGTGTTTGTTTTCCTCAAAATTTGAATTGGCAGTTATAATTTACATTACTATAAAATTATAATGTGTGAAAAATATTATTCACTACAATTCAAAGTTTTAAATAGAAAAAAAAGCTTTAAAATTTGTATTGCTGGTCAGATATGCGAACTGCAGGGAAGAAAGAAAAAGAATGAAACTGTGATTAATGTACGTGTGTATACATTGAGATTATCATGTATTCTCAAAAATGACTTCAGAATAAATGCAATTCAAAACATTCGACTGTTTTTTTCAAATATGTGAATAATATATGTGAATTTCAATTTCCGGGAGTGAAAATTACTTTACTATTGTGTTCTTATTTTTATATTATAGCATTTACAATGATATTTGTGTTTCAAGTGATGATAGATTAATCTTTTTCTCTTTTCTTCTTATATTGAAATCATAGTATATTTAAAAAAGACATTGAGTACAAGCGAGTACAAGCAGAGAGGTAGCATATTTCATCTGACAAAGCACATCAAACACTTATACCACCAAATACTAATACTTATTTCAAAACATGTGAAAAAGAACAAAAAATAGGAATCGAATAATACACAAAGGATTATAAACACTATAATATTTCTTTCAAATTTCTGATGACATTCAGTTCTTTTCATGGTTAATCGTAGTTCATTGATCGTAGCAGAATGTGTTTATTTGACATGAAATTAAAATTTTAATCATTTTTCAGAGCATATGCAATTTTTTTGCACATTCTCCGCATATGCAATTTACGTTTTTCACGCATTTTTTGTGTTGGATATATTTTAATTGTAAGTCAGTATTTCACTAGTAGCAAATAACCACAACATAGAAAATTTCATATTATCTCGTGGCTGAACAGGCCTGCCAAAGCACTTTTTAGTTAGTAATTGAAAAACGTCAGCCATTTAAAAGTTAAAAAAAGAGTTTATTCATACATTTGCTTCGTGTATGTGCCTTTGGTCCACTTCGGACCAGTGTGCGGCGCGCGGGAGTCAAGACAAATCGGAACTTACGTTAACAGCGGGGCCCGCTAACGATGACGCGGTCGCCGGGGCCATACATCATCGCTAATCCGCCTGGAGGAGTTGCAGAAGGCGGAGGCGGAGGCGGGGGCAGATGCAGGAGGCGGTGGCGGCAGCCACTGGCAGCGACCTCCGCGCCCTGCTTCCAAAGGGGAGGAGGGTCGGCTCGTCCCCGCTGTCGCCAGCTGATGGTATCGCCGCTGGGTTGTCGGGCGTCGACGTTGCCCCGAGAAGTCAACGCAGTCGGGAAGGAGAAGCCCCGAGGCTGGGGAACACGGGGGTGGAATAAGGAAGCAACTCCGATTAGGGAGTTTACAATACGCAGAAGTGATGGCGTCATAAGCGTAAGAATAAAAGTCATACTTTATAGATTTTTATAATATTTTTAATTGTTTTTATTTTTAATTTTGTTGTATTCTTTATTATTCTTTAAAATTATTTAATATTTCGTTAATTTATTTTTAATTTCATTTTCAATTCATTTTAACTATATATGAGTTCATTAATTTTATTTTCAAACAATTTTGTATTTTTATTATTTAATTTGTATTTATACGATTTATTTTCTATTATTTCTCATTTTATTATTTTTTATACAATTAAATTTAAGTTTTTTTTTATTCTTCGAGCTTCTTGAGTAGAAGGAGAGAGGCAGGTTCCTACTGTCGCCCACTGATGTTATCGTTCCTGGACACGTTGGACAGAACGCTGTGGCAAGTCGACGGAACACGGCGCGGAGATGTTTTGCCAGAGTTCGAGCCAGGAAGCTGTCCCGCCTTGGGAGTCCTGACTGCCGTGGCAGAGATGGTATGCTGATGGCGAGAATAATGTTGAATTCTGTTTCTGTTCTTGTGTCCCTTTGCGCAACTACGGAGGACATCAGCGGAGAGCACAATCATGTCTGGGTGTGAGTTCGATGCACTTTCAGTCGACGGGGTTCAGGGTGAAGTGATAGTTGGACCTGGAATATCGATGTCAAGGGCTAGTGTTTGAACTCAGAATTCTGTCGTGCTTATTTTCTTTCTCCTAAAGCTTAACACACGGTCTCATGCAGTCGGATTATTTTGAAGCTGTGGAGTTAGAAATCTTCCACGATGAATAAAATTACTTTCGCTTAAAATACTAACCAGAAATGGTTCAAGGACTGAAATCAGTGGCGGCTCGTGGTCATGCAATTAGGGTGTGCAACGTTTCTTTTTTTTTCTCCCTTCCTCCCACTCTCTCTCCCCTCTTCCCCTTTCTCTTCATCTCTCTCTCTCTCTCTCTCTCTCTCTCTCTCTCTCTCTCTCACACACACACACACACACACAGGCTCATTTAACATGCATGCATTTACACTTATTAATATAAATAATGACAATTAGACACATCATCTTACGAAGTCTGATAGCATGCCGAACAGTTCCATTCCATTGTTTCTTCTCAGCACATTTTGATGTGGCTTTTTCATTGCAATCACTGAGTTTTTACGTTTCATATTTTCAACACTTTTCATTATTAGTTGCACAAACACCCTTGACAGGAAAACGAACTCTCTGATTTCGGTTTCTCAAAACACATTGAAACGTAGCCTGATACATATGTTTACAAAATACACTTGATGTTTGAATACTTCAGAATGATTTTGTAATTGCAACTCACTTCAAAACACAATAGAATACACATATAATATTCAATTAAAATTTTTATGAACGCAACACTGCACAGCATGCGTTCGCATTTCGCGCGCTAGTGCGAAAGCTCATTTAAGTGTAGAGATATTTCACACTTTCTTCATTCAATTTCACACACACTTCCCTTAAAAACTTGTGCTGGTCGAGTGTTATATCTTCGAGACATGTCAAGGCGCTTACAAAGATCGCCACTGCGCCGGTGCCGTAGAACGCGCATCAAGGGCGGAGTGCTTCAGCCCTCCATAAGCCACTCTTGTTCCCCCTCCTTCCCCTGCAGCCCCGTAGCAGCCTAAGGCGCCGTTTACTCGGTCAGATTCTCCCGAGTGTGCTGCGGGAGGCTTTCATGAAAGAAAGCCGGTCTGACTGGCAATCGCAGCTTCCGAACGGCGCGTGTTTTGAAATACCATGTGTCGTAAATGCTCTGAGAGGACTTGTATTCCTCTATTGTTAAGAGATGTTTAAGAAAAATAGCACTGAATTAATTTGGGTATGGTTATGCAAACGTGCGAAACGAGCCGCCACTGACTGAAATCCATCTTGCGGACCCATGGACCCAGTCACCCATGACACCATAAAAGGGTGCCAGAGCTGAGTGGCAGCACTGCCGTTTCATCTGCAGAGATGCTGATCGGGAGGTCCTAGGGTTCGAGTATAGATTTTGGCGGATTTTCATAACTAGATCGAATTTAACCACTGTCTCGAGCAGAAATCTAGCGGGAAGCTTCTCTGATCGACCATTTTCCGTGATTTCTCCAGTAATTAGCAAGCGAATACAAGCCTTTTAGGCGTCACCTTCAATACAAAACTAAATTGGAATGAACATATTAAAAAAATATACAAAACATGCAATAAAATCTTAAAATTGTATCTTATTATAAATTCTAATTCCACTTTCAGAATTGAATATGGATTACTAATTTATTCATCTGTTATAAAACCTGCAATTTCATATGTTATACCAGTTTGGTCTAATATAACCGACACTCATTTAACGAAGTCACAAATAGAACAAAATAAACTTTTAAGAAAAATTATCAAAGTCCCTTGGTTTATTATTAACCCTTAGGTTCATAAAGAATTTATATTAGAACCATTTAAAAATATGTAGAAAAACTAAATTCAAATTTTTAAATATTTTCCCAGAAGCTACTTGTTCTTCCCTTTTTAATTTAGGCCAATCATAGACCAAGAAACCATAGAGAATTAAATCTCGTTTCCCTAAAGACATATTTAAGCCTCTATAAAGTAAAAAATATTTAGTTTATTCTAAAGAACTAATAAATGTCGATTCTATGTTTGCTACCTCCGAACTTCAGATAATCAAAATCACAAAATGAATTAATATCGTTAGCCAAAAAAGGCAGTAAGGTTCTGATAGTTCGGATCGTTAGCCAAACAAGGCAGTTTCCTGATAGTTGATCACCACTCCTCTGGAGGCACCCTCAAATATTGACGTTGTAAAGTCGAAAACACTTTAATTTAAAGACTCGGGTTAAGATCCAACCATTTATTAGCAAAAAGCTCTTTGATATTGAAAATGGAATAAGTGTCGTTATCAAAATATTTAGTCTGTTTTTTGGGGGGCGGCTTCTACAGGGGGAACTGTGGAAAGAATACATAAGGGCAACACGAACACACATGCCCGAGGTGGGATTCAAACCCGCAACCTATTGAGGCGAGGCAGCTACGGTCCTCCAGCCTTACCAACCTTGGCTATCGAAACTGGCGTAGTTGTTTTTACTCATTAATATATTGATATTGTGAATAAGCGTAAGTATAGAGAAATGTAATGGAGAGTAATGATGAGAAGTGCTGTATTCAGTGAGGATGTTCGGTACGATAAAGAAAATAAAATGGGGCTGATAAATGAAATGGAATATGAAAGAAACAATAAACAATAATTCGTTATAATTATTGAGAATGTTTTTGTTTCCAAGTTTCGCAAGCTTTTTGCTATATTATGGTTGTATTTGTTTCTTAAATTATTATATTAATGTATTATCCTCTCAGTCTATGTAACTATATGCAGAACAAATCCATTTTCATATTTATCAAGTTTATCAATTTTCACGCAACCGCATTTGTTAACTTTTTATCACTTTTTAAAGAAAATTATAAAGTTCAGTTATGTTACTATTCACATGAGTTTACTGTCTTACCTGCTAATCTTAAATATAAAACTTACATGCTTACAAAGGGGGTTGAAATCTGATTTCGGGTCCTCAGCCTGGATCTAAATCAGCAAATTTCTTGAGACAAATGCGGCATTGTTCTTTGTCTTGGATTCTTGTTTGGTAAATGGGGTTTTCGGTTGTGTGATAGGGCTGGAATTTGAAGCAGGTTATAATAAAAGTTGTGCCAGATATATAGTAATAGTGAATGATCTATGGATTTCAAAGTAAAATTAGGAGTAGGTTATTTTTGCAAGTAGGCAATTTGTAGAATTAGGAGTTGGTTATGTCCCGTGTATTTGGAGGGACTTGAAGTTTGTGAATGTTAGTTTTAGCAGAAATGATCTAAATTAAGCTGGCGAACAACATTGTGGGTCTTAAAATTGTCCTGTAAAATGCTACAGCGTATTTATAATAGATTGACATGTTTTCGTAAATTAATGGTCGTAGTTGTAAACGTTTTATTTTAGTTTCGATCACATGTGACTGTAGCAGCACTTGAGAAAACGAACAAGATAAAACGCAGAGAAACAAAACATGAAACAGAAGTTGATGAATAAAAGGTTGCCGAGAAGTGAGCAGGGTCTGTGTCAGTCTTTCGAACCGGTCTTCCTCGGCGTTCTCTTCGCCGTTCTATCAACGTCGCCTGTCTCCTTGTCGCCCTCTCTGCCCCCAGTCGTCCGTCGAGCGACTGTCTACCTCACCCGCCGTTGAGCGCGCTTGCGACGCCGTCCACGGCACCACTGAAGAATCCGCTCGTCCCACAAGATGCCTTCCTTCACCACAACCGCAACGACTTGAGGGCTGCCTCGAGCCACGATCAGTTCCGTTCGTTTTTCATTCACTCATTCCGCCCTGCGAGAGGGGAGGAAAGCAGAAGATGTCGAGAAAAACGTTGAGTTCCTTTTTACAAAAATGTACACTATCAGAAATTTCTGCTTTACTTTTAATGTAAAAATGCATTAAAGTATAACATGTACGTACATTAAATTTAATGTACACGTACAGTAAATTTAATGTACCCATGTATGTTAAGTTTAATGTACCCATGTACAATTAAGTTTACTGTAGTGTACGTTAAGTTTAATTTACACATGTACATTAAATTTACTGTATGTGTGCATTAAATTTAATTTACGTACATGATAAATACTTTCAAGTACTTTCCCATCAAAAGTAATGCAGAAATTTCTGACAGTGTGCTTTCTACTTCTCCTTCAAGTGCAAATTCTTCTACTCCTTAAACGACATGGCAACCCGTACAGAAGAATGATGTTACATATTTACAAATTTCGTATCTTTCCTTTATCAATAATGGATATATCAATAATGAAATGATGAATTGTAAATTAAAGCAAAAATGAAGACAAGATAACATCTAGTTAATTAATGCAGCAGTAATCCTGAATCGTTAAAATTAGGTAAAAATTAAATCTAGATGCCACGGATGCGTTAAGTTGTAAAGATCACGGATGACAAAAATCCTATAAAATATTATATTGTTGGATTAATTATTTATTAATTTATTTTTAAATTACAATAAAAAGAACTGACAGAGGCAATAGATTTGCTTGTAGTATGTAGGCACTGAGTACAGAAAGGAGAAAGATACGTGCATAATAAAAGAACAAAATGAGAAACAAAATTGATTTAATGTAAAATATAACTATTAGTAATATTATTACTAGATGGTAATATTATAATTATATAATGTTACCTATCTTTCTTTTTTGGTCATTCTCTGTAGAAATTACCAAATCAGGAAAACTATTTGGTTCGTAAGGATACAATTCATTCTCTATTTAACAATATCCACTTTGACAATGTTTTCTTTCATGCAATTTTACTGTTACTTAAAACTGAGACGAATTAACAGGTTATTAAAAATTCTCAAAGTTGTAATATAACTACTTTTTTCAAATGTTCTATGGATAGTAATAATTTATTTAATGAAACATTATTTTTAATTTAGTGCGTAATATGAATACAACTCCAACTTACCTTCGTATGAATTCGAGGGTTGTTTATATGCAGAATATGTGTATTTAAAAACGTAATAGCTAGCAAATAATATTATCACACTTTCAACAACGTCTTTAGAAAATATTGGAGCTTTTTGTTCTAGGATCACAGTTATTTACTTTGAGCTTGCTACGTAACACTCATTTCCTTAACTTCAGTTTTTTGTCTTAATCTGTTTGGTCCATTGTTATATTTAAACAGCTCCTTGCAATCTGCAGCACATGTACATCAATAGGTAGAGATTAACCAATGTCACAGTTCATGAAAATAATATTAAGTACATAATATTTATTAATTATGAGACTTCACTTTCACAAATCCAATATGCCTGAATTGCTTGAGATTATCTCGATGTTAATCGTCTACATTGATTTTAATGTAAGCATTAAATTTCATGTACACGTACATTCATATCCCCTTCATATACAAGGTACATAAATTTCATGTACAGTCTTAATTAAATCTACATTGATTTTAATTTATGTATTAAATTTAATGTACAAGTATCTCTCTTGAATGTACGGGGTACATTAATATTAATGTACAGTTGTACATTAAATATACATTTAATTTAATGTAATTTCTGACAGTGTACTTAGGAGAAAGCAAACATAACATAATATAATAAACAATTTTTTAGTATTATATAAATGACATTGTAAACCGACATTTAACATCTCACACCTATCCTGTAATTTGTTTCACCTTTGTGTAACACATACGAAAAATCAGGCTTTCCTTTCTTTTTTTGGATTTTAAAATGATTACCAAAACATTACAAGATATTAAAGCATTTTCACACTTTCCACAAGTTACACGTTTAAAGGAATCTGAAACCTCGCTTTAACTTTTTTAATCAATTATTTGTTTAAAGTATGCTAAAAGATTTCTCGGGCTGTTATAAAATGGAATGTACATTTTATCAATTAAAAAAATGGTTTTATTTAAAGTCGCATTAACGACAAGATTATTAGCGACTGCAAAAATAGATGTTATACTATAATTAAAACAGGATTTAAATTACATAGTTAAAATATAGTTTAAACAAGAATGAAACAGTAATTTACAATTGACAGACAGACTTATAAATTGTTATACACTTTTAATAATTCATATAATGTTAATATTTAATCCTGAAAGTCACTGGAGTATAAAATTTTTCAAGATTATCAGTCTGTACGATTGATTGGCGTTCATTGATATATTCTGTACATGACTGAAGGATATGGACAATTGACAGCTGTTCGTCGCATGATTCACATTTAAGGGAGCTGTGTGATTTAACAGATGTGAGTGAGTTAGCTTGGTGTGTTCAGATCTGATTCGAGAAAGTGTCACTTGATCTTTGCGACTGAGATTTTTGTTGGTCCTTAGTTAATGGAAATCATGAATCATTTAATGTATACTGCTTATTTTGTACTCTTTCCAAGTCGTATTCCATTGTTTTTTACGATCCTAATTATTTGATCTAACTCCAAGCATCCTTGATGGAGTGGACAATATTGTGGACATTTTTTTCTGACTTGAGATCCACGAAAAAAGTCGGGTACACATACAAGGTAACGTCCAAGGTGGAATTTGATAAGGACCGTGTTTTTAAGCTCTGATATTTTTTATATTGGTGTTGGTGAGAATTTGCCTAATTCTCCAATAAAATGGATTGATTCGCTGATGTTCGCTATATAGGTGGAGATGAGGAGGGGAGGGCATCGTTTTGCATTATAGGGTTTGTGGACAAGGCAGCTTTTGAGGCATATTTAATGCTTGTGATATCTCTTCGGTGGCCTAGTGTGGGTTCCTAAGCCTTAATGAGTATGCTACCAATTGGGGTAGTATGGTAACAACCGGTGCTAATTCCTAAACCTTTGTTATGAATAACATCAAGTTTCCGAAGTTCTTTCTTGCTCGCTGATAGGTAAATCTGAGAGCCATAATCAAGTTTCGCTTTGACTAACGCCTTATATGTAAGTAGTAGAGTGCCTTTGTCAGCTACCCAATTGTTGTTGTAGAGGTGTTTAAGGATGTTAAGTTTTCTCTTGCAATCAGCCACGATGTTCTGTATATGCGTCTTCCATGTTAATTTGGAGTCGAACTGAATTCCTAGTATCCTCATGGTGTTAACGAATCTCAGAGGTTGTGAGACAAGTTGTAGTGTAGGTGTTAGAGATTCATTTGCTTTAGCAACGATCAGTCTTTTTGATAGAGCATTTGCAGCTGGATCTTGAGTTGAATACTTTATTCAAAAAACGTTTTGCATAATCATATGGGCCGATGAAAGAAGTTTGCCTTTGCGCAAAACTGTGACTCTGTCTGCGTACTTTCTGGTTATGGCTAGGGGTATAATATCTTTGTCTATATCATTAATTAGTAGTAAAAACAAGGTAACACTTAATACAAATCCCTGAGGCACGCCATTTTCCAGTTACTTCGTTCTTGAAAGAACACCGTTAACTCTAACTTGAATTTTACGTTTGTGGGTAAAGTTCTTGATGAAGTCAGATATATTTCCTTTAACCCCTATCGTTTGTAGCGTATTCAGAATTCGTCTGATCCAAACCATATCGTACGCTTTCTCAATATCTAGATTAATTGCAATTACATGTTGCTTGTTCATCAACGCCTCTTGGATGTAGGTGTCAACACTTAATAATATGTAATAATATATAACACTGGTCTAAAACCAAACTGATTGGCACTTATAATCTTATTATCGTCCATGAACCATCTCTTTTATTGATTATCTTCTCTAATATTTTGCAGATATTGAATGTAAGTGAAATAGGCCTATAACTGTCAGCTTTTTGTGCTTCTTTCCAAGGTTTCAGAATGGGAACAACAATAGCTACTTTCCAGATCTTTGGAAAAACCATTTTTTCCCATATGAAGTTGTATAACTTAAGTAATATTTTTTGCCAAGAGTGGGAAGGTTTTTGATAAGAATGTTTGGGATATTATCTGGACCGGGAGATGAGTTGGTAGTAAAGCTGAGAATATCTTGGAATTCATTCATGGATATAAGGTCATTGATATGGTTTGGTGTACATTTATCTTCATATTCATTCAGTAAATCTTTATTTTCTTTGGCATTTTTATATAGTTGAAAATCTTCAGAGAAATTCAGGTTACTGGAGTTTCTAGCAAATTAGTTAGCTATGCTATTGGCAATTTCTTCAGATTGTGATAATACTTTATTGTCAGCTTCTATAAAGTGTATTCAGTTGTATCTTTTATTATTGTGGATTGAGTTAATTTTTCTCCATGACTCTTTAACACAGTTGAGTGAACTGAGCGATGACACAAATTTCTTCCTAGAGTTTGCCTTACTTTCTTTGATAATTATTCTGATGAGTACGCTTGTTCTTTTATATTCTATTTTGTTTGTATCATTTTTTGTTTCTTGTATATGTTAAATGCATGGTTGGATTTCTTAATGGGTTCTTTATAATCGTCATTCTACCATGGTTCTGACTTATGTTTGTGGAATGGTGTGTACATTCCAATTGAATTTATCATTATTGTTAGATTGGTTACCAAATACTTATGAATTCACCTTATGTACAGTAAAGCAGCCTTAACACGTGCTCTACCTCCAGGAAACACACAATAGATTTAGAAAATGAATTTCCACAAATTACTCTCCTTTCAAACGACATATGGTTGTACAAAATCTCCCCTTTTTAGCAAATTTTTATGCAAATACAAGATAGACGATGAGCTACAGTCTCGAAAATAAATAATCCATCCTCGTTTTATTTCAGAGCAAAGGATTCACGTACATCATTGATCTTGATGTACTGGGTGTCAATTGCAGAGCCCAGAAAAGCGAGTTCAATAGTGTTATGACGTGACCTCTAATTTGAGTACCCAGATTATAGAGAAGTGTGATAATTTCAATTCGTGTGCTTTTATGTCAAGTGAAGTGTGAATTTTTTAAATTCAGTCTGCAATTATTTGACTTTATGGCCTTGTAAAATGATTTTTTTGCAGGATAAATGCTCTAGTTTTAAATCTCAAATAAATACTCGTAATTTCAAGATACCCTCTTTCATGATTTACCATGTTTATAACCTAATTTGAGAAGAATTGTAAAAGCAGAGGTGCCATTCATACACACTTCGTCTTACTACATTTTAGACACTTTTGACAAGCGTTCTCCACATGTTCCAGATAGTTGATTTTTTTCCGGGCCATATCGTCTCGAAAGCAAATTGACCACAACAGATTTTCATTTTCCCAAAAAATGTGAGGTATTAGAAACTATTATTCCTGTGATGAATTTTGTTGGGAAGATTTCACGTTTTTTATCGAAAGCATGCAAGCATATGAGCAGACAGATGGAGAGGCATTCGAGGAGGCGGACAGGTGATAGACAGGTGGATTGACAGGCGTAGAGAGTCCGACGCGGCGATATATGCACACAACGTGAAAGGAACGCATTCCAAATTGAATCACGTGAAATGGACTAGAAAATTAATTCGTAATCTCTCTCCGATGCCAACGGCCAAGCTCAAATTATTAACTAACAAAAATTAACATTAAAAACATTCTTAGTCTTCATTATAAACTCCCACACAAAAATGTATCTAGATACCGAAAATTACTTTCTATTATTCAAAAATTGATGAGGTGAGGTTGTCTTTTCAGGTATTTATTTACGCGAATGAACATGAAATGAACATTACAAACACACTATTTCCAAATCTTATTTTGCCTAATATATTCGGCATTTTCACATTTCTCGAGTTTTCTTTTTTGCAAATACTCTAGAGAATCAGTAAGTCAAATAACTCTCGATCTCTGTATTCATCGTTACTCGAAGGTAATTATTCCTGTTCGAACGAAATGGGGGTCTGTAGATCTCACCATGAATTTATGCTTGTTTTTTTCTAAACTTTTGCTTCTTTCTACATAGCACAAAATAAGTTAATACTACTGAAGGTCATTTGATGAACTTGTTTAGTGATTTATTATAAAGAATAAACGTGTCAATGGGTATGGTACAGATGTTCTATTTCTCTCAGGACAAAAATAGAAACAAAGAAAACTACGATTCATCCCAAGTGTGATGAATATCTAATTCAAACTTATGAAAACTAGAACATATTCTTGAGGTGCCGCATTCCCCAGTATGTGGTATGTGAAATACAAGGTCAGTGGATAAGCAAGGTTGTAATTCTGAAATCTAATGACAAGTTATTCGCGAATGTTTAATTACTTTATTTTATAAATTAAACTGGACGAATTGTACATGTTAAATGTAGTACTTTATCGTCTGCAACTACTTGGTTCGAATTCTAGTTAGGGTCTTGGGAGTTCCACCTTTTCCTTAGAAAAATATTGTTATCATTTTTAATTGTCAGAAATATTTCAAAATATAGACCTATTAGCAATTACAGATTTAATTTTTCTTATATATTTTAGCTTAATGATTTTAGATTTGCGATTTAAAACAAAAAAATAACATTTTCCTGGAATGACAACAGATTTATGTATGTGGATATTTTCGGGAATGTAAACATTTTGTTCCTTTTATATAGTGAAAGTTATTATTCTCACCATTATAATATGTTAATTAATCGTGAAAGTTTTTAATTTAGGTAACACTGACAGTACAAGCTTATGCTAAGATGGGCAATTTGGAGTGAAATTTGTGTCAGAGTAAATTTAAATAATAACTAGAAATAACAAAAATATTTAATGAAATTAAATTATGTTCATCACTGTTAAATAATAAAAAAGATTGAAAGCGATAAAAATATGAAATATACGAAAAAGACTTATGAAACAATAAAAGTGTAAAAATGAGTAATAATATCAAAAAGAAGTCTTGATGCAATAACTTCTGGGGATATAATTTGACCTACCACAATTGAGACAGATCATGAAATCACTGGCGGGAAGGGGAGGTGGCACGAAATATACGAAAAAGACTTATGAAACAATAAAAGTGTAAAAATGAGTAATAATATCAAAAAGAAGTCTTGATGCAATAACTTCTGGGGATATAATTTGACCTACCACAATTGATGCTCCGGTGACAGATATTCATGAATATCACTGGCGGGAAGGGGAGGTGGCACGCCTCCCAAAAAATTATCAACCACATCCAATAGATGTTTATTCTCTTTTTACTAAAGACATAGTATAATGTATTTTAACAACGATATTCATTCAAATATAATATTCACACAGAACAGACCGAACGGTAACATGTTGCATATAAAAAGTTTTTGTCATGTGCACATTGTTAACTTCAATCTATTACACAACTTCCTACATCCTCGAGATTGCGTTGTAAACTTCAAGTAAAAGCAGGAAGATAGAGGCTTCTTTATTGCATATTATTACTTATGGTAATATAATAATCCGCCAAAAATGATTTTTCGGTTAGGTTGTTCCCATAAGACCCAAAAAAATAACAACCGGATGCCTTCGAAACGTAGTGCTATTGAAACTCAGTAGTTTTCTAGGTGCATAACTCGGTTTCGGAGTTTTGGTAAGCGGTTAATCAAGGAAATTGATTTTGTAAAATACAGCAACAGAGAATTGGCTTCTCTAAATTGATTTTGTTTGGCAGCTCTCTTGAATTTAGGGATAATACAAAATACAAATATAATAGATGTATAAATAAACTGAAAGGCAATATAATGTTGACATTTCACAAAATTCGAGACTTCTAGATACACAATAGATGTAAGGTAGACGAAATACTTGTAGGAACACAATATAACTGAAACTTCGATACACAAGAACCGGCAAAGGTGACTCAGTGACTCAACAGATGTCACTGCAGTGCCTCTGACTGGGAGAACCTAGAATTTGAGTCCCGATGGCGGCGGGATTTTCGACACTAGCTTTTCAGTCGAATTCAGTATCGGTCTAGAGGAAAATTCTAGCGGATGGTTCTTCAGATCGGTAGTTTTCCGTAGTTTCTCCGATCAACACCAGGCGCATGTCGGAGTAGTACCCTAACAAACGAGCCACGGACCGCGCGCGATCTTTCCTTCCTCCTCCTTGCCCCACCTCCTTGCCTCCTCCTTGTCACCCCATACTCACGGCAAACTTTCATTCACTACATTATCACACTTGTCAGGGGACGTCTCAGGAGTTTACAGCTTGTCTCGGCAGGGGCATAGCCCGCTGGTGGGAGATACCTGCTTAGGGGAAATTCCCGAAAGCCAACATAAGTCGGCGCCGGATCTCGCCGGCCAGTGGGGAAGATCACCGCCATATCACTCGATGAAAAAAGGCTCTACATTTATGGTACTAATGATCTTAGCTGTTGACGCTACCGGAATCACTAAACAATCAATCGATAAATACGCTGTTGAATTCTGAAAACGTAATGAGTCCAAATTACTGTAACAAATATCAGAGAAACTACATTGGGTTCTGCCATGGAACCAGTGGCAACAATCACAAATGGCTCAAATTTTCACCTGACGATCCCTTTAGGATCTCCCTAAAATGGATTCGCGGTCACAAAGAGCAGCATGGTCTCCAGTATGAGAACGTATCACTGAGTAATAAAGGAAATTTAAAAATGAAAAAATATATATTAAGTTGTTTCACTATCCATTATTATAAATTATTAACATGGAAACACTTCTTCCTATCATTTCTGACGGGTTACTGTTCATTCCGATGCCCACCAATCAGTTTCCATGTAGCGTATGTTCTCAGCGAAATATACTCACACCAAGGCTGCAAAACAAATTACAGATCTTCCTACAAAATACATTTCCCAACTGTATTAACAAAACCAAAAACCAACGCTTCGCATATGCAAACCATAACAACTCTCCAGATACATTATCCCCTTCCCGAGCCAATCTCATACGTTTTCCCCCAGCAACAAACTACGAGTACCTTCCTCTCCTGTCGCGTACGTCATGAGCGAGTCTGCAGGGGGCCGCGACATCTTTGGAAGTGCCATCGCATCCCGGCCTCTGCCTCCGGCCGCCAGTGTTTTCCATTGAATGCAATTACCCGTCGTTAACGCGCCCCAAACATGAATAATGAATGCAGGACGGAGGTGACCTCATCCGCAGCGCGGCGACCCGGCGCGCACGGAGAGTTTGTTCATCTCTGACCTTTTGACCGAGCACGCGGCGCTGATGGATAGGAGAGATACGCGGAGGATGGGAGGCCCGGAGGGGGGCGGGGCGGGCGCGACGCGCTTTCTATTTGAGCGACCTTTAGGCGGAGGTGGCGAAAATCGCGCGAAATTTTGGGTGGATACGCCCACCGCCGACGGCGTTGATCGGCCGGATTCCCAAGCTCTCCTCGCCGACGCGTTGAAGGATCTCACGCTGGGGTGAGGCTTTTGTAATGTACAGCCAAGCTCTGATCCCGTAAATCGATTTGTAGAAGTTTGTTTCATGAGATCGATGATGTCAGGTAAAAAAAATAAATAATAAGAGATGACCACGAAAATTCATAATTTGTTTCCGTCTCCAACTCTTGAGATGGTTCTGAAAGTACTGCCTTATAATTTTTCGTATGTACTTTTGGTTAATAGGCAATAATAAACAGTAATGTAATATAACAGTAAATTAGATCTTTACTCGCGGAAGGATCATTTTGTGAAGTGCGAAAAGTATACACCCTAAAAATAATTTTAAAGCTTTCGGCTTTGAAAAATTTCTTTATTATGGGTCTTTGAGAAAATTGTTTTAACACAACTGCCAAAGTGTGTATCGTATTCATGGAAACTACGTTCCAGAAACGTTTTTCTGACTTTCATGAACGCAAAATTGCTATTTGCATAATTAAAAGCAACTCTTCTTTTCTATGTGTATTTATTTTGTTCTTCGCGCGATAAAGGTTTCTATTTTATTGTTCTGCAAATTTTCAGAATTTTCCAAGAATTTACAGCTCCATCAGCGAGAAGAAAATCGTATGTTCGTTGAAGATGCATGGAGAAAATAACGTAGAACTACCAACATGACACAAACGTATACCGTTGAGTGAACATTTTTTTATGTTGAGATGCCATATCTCAAAAATATATTTAATGCCCCCCCCCCCCATCGCGCTGGGGTAAATACAATTAAACCAAATAACTTTTAATCCATACATTATTTATCGACGCAGTAGTATCTATGGAGAGATTTGATCAGTTCTCCTATATGTCATGCAAAACTCTCCCCATCAAACCGTGGACTTCCCTGTGTTACCTTTATCTTCAGGTCACGCCTTGGCTATTCCCATATCCCGCTGACACAGAGGTATTTGATCAGATGAGCCATCTCCGAAAACGACATAAACAGTCTCTCTGCCTAATATGGTCTCTACGAAGACAATAAAAGGTATCTTAGCATTCCGACGTTGCATGAAATACGACTTTGCGAATGTTAAATATCCTGCGTTCATTTAATGTGAATTGCCTTGCTTTGACGTGGGGACATATGTAAAAATCAACATGTGTATCCAATTTTCCGGAACGTGAGTTAAGTGAACTTCAGATTTATTTCCCATATTTTGACGAAGATATCAAAATAACAAAATTTCTGAAAGTTACTTAAGGAGGCGAGACAAGGGAAATTCTCGTAATAAGGGCCCATGAAACTAGAAAATTCCCACAGAAAAAATACAATCTTTTAGTAGAATAAGCACGACCACATCGATTTCTGAAGAATTGTTTTTACATTTACTTTGACAATCTTTTCACCTATTTCACGCACATTTTAAGGTTACGACTCTCCAAATACATTTCTCTTGAAACAAAAGCACCAAAGAGAAAAGAATACCTACCATACGGCTCGCGAGATTGTTTTCCTAACGGCTCGCGCTAATGGCGTCCGTGTTTCCATTTTCCTCCGAGCCGCGGCGCTGCGGTCGGACCATCAACGTAGAGCGCCCCCTACAGGCAGAGGTCGCGAGGGCGACGTGGTAGAGCACCTCTCCGAGCGCCGCCCCTGCGAATTTCTCTCTCGATTATTATCGATTATGGTTCTTTGTAGCAGCTCGTTGTCGGAGCTCGACCGCGGATTGTTTTCGCCCGCATCGTGCTTGCCAGCGCGCGGTTCCAGGGCTGTCCAACGAGGGTCACGTGACTTGGCGGTCATTATTGGAAACCTGCGGTTCCCTTGACGCTGGAATATTCCGAAGATTTCGTCGTAGTTTGGTAATTGTAAACATCTGTGAAGAGAAATTGTTGGTTGTTGGCAGACGGACAGCTAAGTGAAATTATAAATGAAAGTTAAATTCGTGAAAATTAAAAATTATACATAAATTTTCAAAGATAATCTTGCAAGAATACTCTTTTAACTATTATTTTGTCCATGTTATTACGTCCAACGACGCGGAAGAATTCATCTTGTACAAGTCAAGCACTGCCGTACTCATCTTCGAAAATTATTGCTTTTGGCTCGTTCTTTATCTTATCTCGTTGCTAAACAGGCATAATGATCGATGAGAGATACCAACTATTGTATTAAAGGAACTCTATAACTGTAAAATCTATTTATTAAAAAAATACGTGTTTTTATACAGATCTGAGACACCTACACATGTTAACAGAACAATTCACTAAGATGCAGAAACTTTGGCATGCGAGCTAGAAATGGATAAAATTAGCAGAATCCTTGGGAAAATTTCGCGTATTTCTCTGGACGTGAAAGGATTCTGAAATACTATAATTATTAGACCTAAATTTCATACTTGACTGATAATTTAAAGTTTTAGAAGATGATGAGATCGTATTTTATGCACTAAATACTGATTTTTTTGTATTAGTGTAGCACATTATTTTCAATTAACATCAGTTGCGCACAAATAAAGGGATAATTGGGGTTTTCCCTTCCGAAAGGCTAAGAAAAGCAACGATAACTGAACTCGTGACTTCAACCACAACGAATAGAGAAAATACGTTCAGAAGTCAAATATACGGCCTCCAGTAGCCTTTGTTTTTGTGTAATGTAATGTTATGTTATGTTATGTTATAAAAAAAATGACATTATCTTTACTTACATTTGTAAAAAGAAAATAATTTACAAGGGTGAAAATTATTGTAAAAATTATTATTATTATTATTATTATTTTTATTATTATTATTATTATTATTATTATTATTATTATTATTATTATTGATAGGTTTTCGACATACACAAATGCAAATATGTAGTGGTGTATCTTTCTCTTAAACGCTAGGCTTGAAATAAAAGACTAAAAATGTCTCCTTTTGTAGAGTTGCACACAAGAAATCAAACTCGTGTCCCCCCCCCAAAAAAAAAAAGGTTTTTTAAAGCCCTAAAATCGTCGTCGCTCTGAAACGGTGTAGTATGCTTCATCGTGTTGCGGATTACATTTGTACATATATTTTTAGTTTTGCTTTTAGTTTTGATTTGAGTGATTCCGGGCATGTAAAGTAGTGCAGTAAAGCATTAGTGCCGTAAGTGTAGTGCATTTTTATCAATGGAGGTGTCAGTAAACTTACCCTCCTGGATGGTGAGATCCGGGGCCGGCCTACCCGTCGGCTTGCGATTTTTCCTCAACCAGGTATCTCCCACCAATCGCCTCAGCCGAAACAAGCTCTAAGTTCCCGAGTAGACTTCCGACAAGTGTGGTAGTGTAAGTGTGTAGGTGGTGGATAAGTGTGGTAGTGGTAGTGGCATGTTAGTGTAAGTGTGTGTAAGGGGTGAGGATAGGACAAGGAAAGATCGCGGGCGGTCCGTTTGTTAGGGTACTGCTCCGACGTTTGCCTGGTGTTAATTTTAGAAACCCCTGATAACTACCGATCAGAGCAACCGTCCGCTAGATTTCAGTCAGCGGCTGAATTTGTCCTCGTGATGTCGTTAGTGTGGAAATTCTGCCATCGTCGGGACTCGAATCCAGATCCTCCCGGTTAAAGACATTACATTGACATCAACTGATGCCCTGATACACCTAAGCCGGTCCACATTTTTAGTAATTTATTACTAAATATGGGTGTAACGCAATTTCAGTAATCTGCATATGCTTTTTTTCTTTGAATTCCGCACAGTTTTTTAAATTATTATTATTATTATTATTATTATTATTATTATTATTATTATCATCATCATCATCATCATTAGCCAACTAAGATCCCATTAAGGGCTAGGGCCTCCTGCTTTTTTTTTCAGGGAATCCTGAATGAAGTGATAGGGTGATGATGAGCGGTGAAAGGACAAATGATGTGGTAGAATGATGAGAGATTATCGTGGGATTCTTAACCATCCCAGCATTCGCCTTACGACGAGGGAAACCACGAAAAACACCAGTCAGGATGGCCGGCCCGGGGATAGAACTCTGACCTCTCGACTACGAAGTCGGCGTGCTACGCATGCAGCGACTTCGCACGTTTTTTGTGAAATAATCGTAGTTAATAAATACCACTCGTAATATTACCTATTATAATCTTAAAATGTTCGTGATTTCTTTTTAATTACCCACCTCTTACGAGTAAAGACATTTCCACAAGCCGTTTGCATAAACTATGAAATTAAATCTAGTAAGTGTTATTCACTTTAAATTCTGAAGGGAGGGAGCCCGCATGGCAATTATTTTGAACATTGCAATGCAATAGGGATGATGTGATAGCAAATAATTGCATAACTTGCAATATACATTTTGCCACAGAGTCCATAATTGGAACTCATGTTAATCCGAACAGATTTCACTCCCAATTAGTTTCAGTAAACGGTGCTTTGCTGTACGTTCGAGGCATCATCACGCCAAATATATCATACACAAATTTTAACATTTAATTAGATTATTGAAACGAGTTATTGCATTGTGAGTCGAGTCGATGTATGGATGTGTCTTTCATTTCCTAGCACTAGTAAATGGTCATTGATATGTTGTTCGCTATAACGATAATTAATTTCCATTAGAACATGACTACATAATTATCATCAATGCGAGTGCCAGTTTATTCTCCAAAAAAGATCACCTTCAAAAACACAATAATCGGTGTCTCAATGTCACCCTCGTTACGAAAAAGCAACAGCGTCGTTACATCAAAGAGTTTCATCAGTAGCAGCAGCAACAGCAGCAGCAGCACGCAAAAGGGTCTTCGGGCGAGGTAATAAAAGTGGCGGCAGCGGAGCGGCGTTCGTTGTCATGCAACAGATCATTGACTGCCGCGCGGGCCGTGGCGTGAGGGGCAGGGGAGGGGAGGGGAGGGGAAGGGGAAGGGCGGGGAGGGCCCAGCGCGCGCCTCTGTGTCAACGCTGCCGCGCCTCGTTAGCTGTCTTCTCGCCGTATCGGCGCCTCTCATCAACGCTCGCACTTCAAACCGGAACTCCCCTTTCATGTATTCGGGACAATACGCTCTCCCTCACATGCCCGGCCTCCTCGTTTCTTTCAACACGACCCGCCGGGTCGTCATCAGTAATAAGCAAATCCAGCATCAGCCGGCATGGCATGCGAGTTAATTGGCTTTTATAGAGAAAAAAAGACTTTTCGTTATTTGCGTGCACTGACCATAGATAATGCTTTACGGATCAATGGTCTTAGATATCGAGATTTAAAGTTTCCAGGACCGAGAGATAAGAATGAGAACATGTAGCAATGTAAATTTAGGCTGCTTCAGGTAAACACAATGTAAATGAAATAGTAAATCTGTTTCCCTACGTTGAATCTATATATTTTACGAACCTGTGTTTTAAATCATCCGGATTTTACTATTAAGCCTCGTTAACCAAATATAAAGATGCGCATCCGAGATTTTTCTGTGTGTGTGTTTGTGTGTGTGTGGGGGGGGGAGAAGGCATTGGTATAGTGCCTCACCGACTTGATAATTTTTTAAAATGAATTTTTCATTTATGCTAAATTTTCAAATTTATTATTATTATTATTATTATTATTATTATTATTATTATTATTATTATTTGATATGTAGTTTATATTTTTAGTTGATAATATAAATATTATATTGATTATATTGATATACTGAGTGATTTTCGTTAATATAGCATGTTAGTGAAAGTTATGAGTATTTTTGCTTACGTATGTATACAATTTACTTCGGTGAAAGAGGAGGGGGCTGCTGAAGCCCCGTGAGGCCCCTCCCCCTGGCTACGCCTCTGAAAATATAAAATATGTAGTTTTTAGAAATTTATAATAATGATCATTACCCATCTGCATGAAAGAAGAGAGGTTGTATTTTCATGCAACTGGGACACTACCCATTTCTCACTTCCCCTCCATCCTCAACAACACGTCGTCCCACACTGTACCACGCTGCGCAGGGGGAGAAACGTAATTTGGATTCGCTTTTTGTGTAGAAAAACTCTTCATTGTCCACGTGTTGTTCGATGATAATATACAGAGAGGTTAATGGTCCTAAATATCAAGATATAAATAGTCCAGGACTGACGTATTAGTACGAAGGGCCGGAATACATGCACCTTACACTTAGTAATTAATGAAAACTATATTATTTTCGTAAGGTAAGACGTTCAAATTATCTGTAATATCAATAAACACATGTTTCTAAATGAAATATATTTGTGTTTCCATAGTTAGCAAATGTTACCATTAGTTGAAAAATGTCGAATATATTATTTAAATATAAACATTTAAATTATATATTTAAATTAAATTAACTGAATAGTGAATGAAACTCAATGTGAATTAGTAATTTCCCAAGAACAACATTGGTGATATTATTATTATTATTATTATTATTATTATTATTATTATTATTATTATATTTTTCATTTTTCTTGAGTAATATTTCTTGCGAGGTTCCTGAAATCACAACAATAAAAGGAGTTCACATCTTTAATACCATTCACACTTCGAATTCAAAAATTGTCTTTTTCTCGTAATTAGAAATAAATTTGCCAAATATTCAATATACTCTTTTTATTCGAAAAATACTAAATGCATTTGTAGAAAAAATTTCCTGAAGTTCAAGGAGTGGATGATCACGTGCACGATCAATTTGCAAAAAGAAATACATGGTATACATCTATTTTCTTATTTAATGAATGAATATAAAATGATGAATCTTCAATCGCTTGCTGACTCTACGCATTATAGGAACTAATTATACTATAAAAAATAATTTATCAGTGTTTAAGTTGTTATTGGTGCGATTTTACTATTTTTGGATTTGTGCAAATACGTTTATTTTTCATAATCATTCACATCTAATTCCCCACAATTAATCTCCCAGGCTTACAACCGTAGTTGTAACCATGAATATGATTCCGTAAGCCGATTTCCCCTCTCAAATATTCAGCCACATACGGTTAGGAAGGATTTGTGTGGGTCTCAGCCCTACGGGAGTGATCGTGTAATGTGGCCTACTGTTGGTTGATTTCATATCTCGAGGATGCAACATTATTGCTAATGCATATTGTGAAACATTGCAAATATTGCTTCGGCCAATTAAAAATTGACAACAAAGACTGTTTTCGTCTGGTATCCTCCATTACAAAGCTGCTACTCCCCGACAACGCCAGACATCATGCAGCAAAAACACATCAGGAAATTATCGGCTGGGACATTTTCTACCAGCCATCCAACTGCCCCAAACCTTTCTCGGCCCGATAGTTACTTTTTCATGCTCTTCTAAACTTTTTAGGAGATAAAAGATTTGTCAGTGAAAAAGACCTGAAAGAATCTGTTACTACTCTCTTCCAGGACGACAGAAATGTATGAGGCAGGGATACAAAAACTCCTTGATATGACAAGGGTTCGAATACACATAATGACTACGCAGAAAAGTAAAGTGTATGTGGATGTACAACAAATACATCGTCCAAAATGTTTTATTCTTTGCCTTTTAATTCTAGAACGGGTTTGACTTTCCAGAAGACTCTCATAGTTGAGAAGTTGTGAAAAATAGTTGAAATGGTTGATATATGAACGGTCGATTGCGCTTATTCAAGTACTAATTGGAATTGTTTCTAAAAACCTGTTACAACAGGATTTTAGAAAAGCTTCAGATATCACTGTAGGTCTTGTGAGTCAACTACACAAATTGCAGAGACTGCACTACAGAGCACACTCACATGCTCTATAGACAATTCTAAGAGTTCTAAATTGAATCAGTGAAACGACAGTAACGAGGTGAATGTGAAAAAAGCCACATTCATTTCCCTCTCAAATGAACTAATTCCCCAAATTCGGTCCCAACACTTCGGAGTACTTTTGCTGAACAGCCATCTTTTCAACAGAACGCGAATATATAAATTCTGGGAACATCTCTCGAAGTGAGATAATTCACTGGTTGTGACAGCCTAAAATCTTACTCTGGTTGAAAAAATACCAAGTTTACACTGATTTATATTTCCCAGTAAAATTATCACGTGTGCATCTAATATGGGATTAAAGTTATTATTATTATTATTATTATTATTATTATTATTATTATTATTATTATTATTATTATTATTATTATTAACAATACTACTAATACTACTACTACTACTAATAATAATAATTGTAATAATAATAATAATAATAATAATAATAATAATAATAATAGCAATGATATTAGTAATAGTAGTATAAAACGCCATCCTTATCGGGAGTTTGAAAAGGACGGTCTTAGACCTGTTATTTGGAAACCTCATCCGCCTAGAGCACGTTGTTTTCGGACCGACCGGCGCGGCCAGCAAAGCGGATACCGTAATGCGGGAGCGTTTCCGTGCGGCGCTCCTCGTGGCTATCTGGCGCCGGGGAATCATTAGCCCCCCTCCACCCCCACCCCGCGTCAAAGGCTCTACGTGGGGCGGTGCGGCGCCCGCCTCATGTATCATGGAAGGCCCGCTCAGCCAAAGACCCCTATCCCACCCGCACCACGGCCCCGCCACGCCGTTATGCTAATCCCCGCCACCCCGCTCAGCGAGTGCCCTTCCCCAACCGCCCTTGCGCCATCCGCAGGGCGCTCGTTCTCTTCCCTTCGGCTTTCGTCTCGGGTAATTTTTACCTCCTCTTCTTCTCTATTTAAATGCTTTTTCAAAGCTCAAATATTACATGGTACCTCTTTTAGGCCCCATCTTCCTCCTCATTGCTATTCTTTTCTTTATTTTCATATAATTTTATTTTGACCACATTCGTAGGGAAGGAGAGTTCATTTCCTTCCCACGCCCTTCATTCGTAGACAATTTTATGCTTTTTCTCTCAACCTGAACACACATTTCAAGGTCAAAAGTTATCATATACGTCTTCCCAATATCCTTTTTCTCGTTGACCTTTCTTCTTCTTCTTCTTCTTCTTCTTCTCCTCCTCCTCCTCCTTTTTCTTCGTTTTTTAGGTTAATTTACCTTTTTGTGCACTGCACTTACTTTATCACTTAAAACTCTTCTTTTCTGTCTCTTTAAAAACGTTTTTTTCATTCTTCATTGTCAATGTCTTCCTCATTGTCAATGCCTTCCTACATTTTCTGCTTGTATTGTCTTATTTCCTTGATTTTTACATGTCCTTCCCTCGCTTAATTTCTCTTTTTCGTCATTACTGGCTTTTTTCCGGCGTTTTATATCTTACCCAAACAAAATTTATTTCCCGGTTTTGATATTAAACATTCTATTTTATTATATTTTACATTGTTTTCACGAAATTATTTTACCACAATTTTTGTGCATTACGATTTCCGGGAAATCTTTACTAATTTGTTTCATTTCATCTGCATTAAGTAATATTGAATACCCATTTCCTCTCCTCATTTTTATCGGTTCAACCAGTATCAGTTCGCTTTTTGTTTCCTACTTCCTTTCCCATAAATTTTTCTCTCCTATTTGCCCTTTTATAATTCTCCTTTTATCCTCGGCTTTTTCTGCCTATCTTTTCCTCGCGACCAGACTGTCATATTTCGTGCCTGCTTTACACTCTTTACTCTCCTTTCCTCTTCACTTGCGCATAATCGTTTTTTCCCTGTCGTCGCTGCACTCTCTTTAGCAACGTCCCTGTGCCCCGCCTCCCTGCCCCGTGTGCCCTGGCCTTATTGCGGGCGGGGCGGGGCGTGCGCGGAGAAGTGAAGCGTGTCGGCGACCACACGCACGCGTTCACGCACACGCCGCGCCGCGCCGCGCTGGCACGCGCCCCCCGCGCCCCGCGCACGCGCACGCGCACCTGAGCGAGGGGCCACGGCTGCGCAGCTGCTCCGCCACGAACCGCCACTCCACACGCCACAGTGGGGCGCAATTTCAACGCAGAGCAGAACACACGTAGCGATTCCCCACCTCCCACCCCTTATGATATTTATATTTGTGGTTACTTTTATTTTGGTGTAAAATTAATTTTACAACGGAAGAAAAGATCCCATTTGAGTAATGGAATAAATAAATACTACTAATCTCTCACATTATTCATACATCTTCTATAATGGTGAATACCCCTAGGTTCGTTCTAAGCAAAGACCCGCCAGTAAATTCTGCATAACATTAATATAGGCGCACTGCTGTATTGAAGAAACGGTCGTAAAATTCCATGAATAAATTGAAATTCATTATAAGATGTAAAATCATCTCTCAATTAACGTTTTGTGTAAATTGATGCATTATGCACAGGATTTTTATGCATCTATTGCAATGTAGTAAACTGCACACTGGTGTAATGAGAAATGCAATGTCCCGTAAAAGTTTCTGACCTTAATATCCTTAGTTGTTGACGGGGCTATTTATTATGTACAAATTCCCTGAAAAATACTGCCCTGACAACCGAGATGGCCGTTTTCATGTTTTGTGGCTTCACACTGAAGTTGCATTTGTGTCGGTCTGTTCACCTTTATCTCACTTAATACTTTTTTCTACGTCTCAGTGATCCTTTGCGAACATGAGAACTCTAGTTCTAGCATCTATTTGCATAATTCCTGACTGAGAGAATGTGTGCGAGCGTCAGCGCCAGTTGAATGAGTGCGAGCCTCAGAGGAGTTGATCAAAAAAAATCCTTTCCCAATAATATGTTTCAATATTTCTACTCTCTTCATAAACAGTTCAATATTTATACTATGGATAGATACATCTCCATATTAAGCTCCTTATGGTCGGAATGAAGCAATTTTATTCCTCTTTACAGTACATTTTTACAGCCTAAAGAATATTTTTTAACAAATTTATGGTTGTCTTCAGTATTCCATGAACCTCCGCATTTCTGAAATTTCTGTTCAAAATGCCCCTAATTTATCACTTCTAACAGTGCCACCTCGTGAAACAATCATTATCTAACCCTTACCTCCAAAAATGTACACACATTTAGGTAACAGATTTCATTCATTTATTCTCATTCAATTATTCATTTGTCACGCGCGGCTTTGGCGTAATCCGGACCAGTGTGCGCCCACTCCTGCCCGAACGACATACCGCGAAGCCCGCGCCACCGCCAGCGCCGTACGGCGGCCGCCCCTCGCACTAAATTAACGCCTTTTTTGTCAGAAACAAAAAGCGATCGCACCGCGTCAATTACGCCCCGAATATACGAGTCGTATAAATTAGCGGGCCTGGCGGACCCCCGGCGACCGACCAGCGCGGTGGAAACGGGCGGGCACCGCCTTTCGAGAGAATCCAATCGCGGAGACCTCCGGCGCGTGTTTATAGCACGACTATGATTTAATTACGCCATAAATTGGGATTTTAACTAATCCTTGCGCAAGCTGCCCGCTCGCGATCGCCGCCCGCCCGCCCGCAGGGGATAAAGAGAAACCGCGGGCGCGGGAAGTGATCGGAGATGAATTACGACGCCGTTGTTCCGATAACGCCGACGGTGCGGCGAACGCTGTCCTGCCGTGAGGGAGTTTTTTGCGATGGAAGGTTCGCATTCTCTTCCAGTGGGACGGAGGTTGAGTGAGGACTGTGCAAAGATGAGGGCCAGGGCTTTTTTCTCGTCACCACAGACATCTGATGCAGACCGGATCGTTCACACCAGTATCACTATCTCTTAGTAAAAAAGGATCCAGAGGGGGGGTTCATGCCTTCCCCATAAACTAACAATTTCTTTTGCAATTTAACTCAATTTGTTCACAATAATTACCATACGTAGATGACATTCTATCCAACACTTATTCTCTTTTAGAATATACTCGTACATATTTCAACTGGAGTTAACAATTAAAAACACACTTCAAAACTGTTTATCGTGGGGCTCGAAATGAAATTGCATCCTCACTATAGTACTTTCTGGATCCGACCCTGCCGTACAGAGCAGTTAGATATGCCCTCCAAGATCTGTATCTATATTACTGAAGGCTTTATTTCACATTTCTTACCCATTTATTATCTTATTACATAATTTATTATTCATTCCGTCCCTTTGTAAAATGGCTTTGCAGGCGCAGGAAGTGATCTCGCTGTTCTTACAATAATAGAAGACGCTGCACGAACGGTGTCCTTCCTTGGAGACGTTTTTGCAGTGTCTCTTCTTGAATACCGCATGCCTAATATGTGACACGCTTGTTTTCTTTAAAAAGTTTTAATTTCGTATTACAATTACTTATTTGCTATTTGTTTTACGTAGTATTTACTGCATCCGTTCGAAAAACGCTATCCACAAGAGCAGGAAGAGGGATCGGAGATGAAATACTGCGTCGTTGTTCCGATAACGGGCGACGGTGAGACGAACGGAGTCCTGTCGTTGGAAGGTTTTTGTAACGGAAGATTCGGGAAGGCCTGTGGCTCAGCGAGGACAAGGTAAAAAGGTGACGACCACAGTGGCCCGAAAAGCCCTACAGTTAGTAATGCGAACTGAATAGCCTCCGCTTCACAACCTCTTCATATCAGTTACGTCCGTAGACTCACTCAGACAGTTTCTTATTCAAATAATGTCAAATATGTGTATTTTTTTCTTCATCAGTTTGTAATTTTTTGTTTTCTATTTATTACTGCTTCATTACTTATTTACTGTCTTATGGATTCGTGTATTTCCTTTCTACTAAGTAATAGTTGACTTTATTGCTTATTTACAAATCTGTTTATTAAACCACATTTCGTATCAGCGGGTAGTTATTGGAAGAGAATGATGGCACTGTAGTTCCGAACATCGCACCATACACGTTCTGCAAACGTTGTGTCCCTGTTATGCAAGCTTTTTGCGATGGTAGTATTCTTTGCACTGCCTTCGAAAGGACCTATGGTTCAGTCTGGTCTGGGCAAAAAAGGAGGTAGTTGTCAACATAGTGCTCTCAGAAGTATATACGATAAGGAATAATTCACTCACATCCATTCCAACGTTGCCATTTTTACAATGGCTAATCTTGTCCTTCTTCATTAAGTGACCAACAAACTTCATATTTTGTTTATTGTTCATTCGATGCATAATATATTTTGTTGCTTATTTAATGTTGTTCGTGACTTAATTAGCACATGTAATACTAACCGATTGATTACATTGACTACCTCATCACTAGGGAACGGACTTTATTGAAATAAAAAAAGCAAAATATGTACATATATATGTACTTATTTTTTCAAAAATATGTAAGAAAAATCACGAAATATGTGAAATAAATATTCGTTATACTGTTTACAATTCCATATTTGAAGCGTTTTCCGAGCAGAGTACGTTGCCGATCAGAACTTTACATGGATTCAGAGAAGCTGAATGAAAGTTTTACATCTACAGAAGCAATTATTCGCTAGTTTCTTCCGAAACATAATATTTTCGTATTATATACAATGTAGTTTACGAGGAGCCGGAGCTCAAGTGAATAGTACCGTGTAGCCTGTGATAGAAGGGGGAGGGGTAAAGGGAGCATACTCCCACCCCAACTCCAGAAAAGGGATAAGACAAGGATCTGATTTTTTTTTATCGAGTTACGCATGGGGTCTATGAAACACGAGTAAGCACGTAGTTGAAGTTCCTTCTGCTTCACATACTACATCCGCTCATCGTTGATCCCGACTACGCTGTTTCCAAGAAGCAGTGGGGCGGGGGGAGATAAGTTTGGCAATTAATGGCGGTTGTCCGGCGTTAATACAAGCGCATTGCGTATTTTTTAAATATTTCAGTAACTAAGTTAGTTTTCAAGTAACATATATTTTGAACATCACAAGTGAAATGTTCATTTTCGACCTATAAATATATTAAAATGTAACGAAATATGTAGCTATAGATAAAATATGTAAAAATATGTAATTATACCAAAATATGTAAAAATATGTAAAATAAAAATGGTTCCAATTAGTTCAGAATGTCGTGTTAAGAGTAAAAAATATTAGTGAATGCAGGTATCTTGTCCCTGTAAAAATATGTATTTACATGAAAATACGTTCCCTACTTATCACTTATTTCCTGCCCCTTATTGACTGCATCGCTTGTATACTCGCACACTGCTGTAGAAGTGATCACTTTATCAATAGCGGGAGACTTCGTAGCAATTGCAGTCTTGGTGCAGGGGGACTTCGCTATGGGAAGTTATCGTCATCGTAGTTCTTTTAATATAGCTTTCGAAAGTGGTTCAGCGTGCCATGAACAAAGAATTCGGGGTAGGCGTCACTAGAGTGCTCAAAACGTGGCAATACAGTTGCCCTGACATTCTAAAAATCACTTACTGATGTAGATACTCCACATCAAGATCAGTACTTTTTGAATCGTCGCAAATCTCATGTCATATATAATTTATAATATTTTTCTTTATTACTATTTAGTTTACTAGTGCATTTGTGTTTTTTTCCTTTACTGTTTCTAACTCCTTGATTACTTGCTATTTGTTTTCATTATTATACAATTTACATATTTTTTACTCCATCTGCTTGTAAACCTGCAGAGTCGAGGAAGTGATCGGAGGTAAATTACGACGCCGAGCCTTTCCGATAACGGGCGACACCGCAACCACAGACGTGTTCTCGCGGTCGAAAGTTTTTGCGATGAGCATGCTATTGGGTACCTGTGGATCAGCAGAGACTGAACAAAGACACTCAGAAAGTTAGCACCTCAGTGCTGAAAGGAGATTTTGATGATGCAGACCTTGAATCACCTTAATCGACATCACTATATCTTCCAACGGTTTTCTGTAAGAGTTATTTCCAGGAGATTTATCCCATGGGTTAAACCATGACCTTCGAATTTATAGGCTGAATATCTCAAAACACGCATCATTTTAACAAAATTAAAGTGACACAAGCAAGTCTACAACAGTGGTGCAGGAGGTATTGAACACATCCGGGTAAATAAGAAACGTCTACGAGTATTGCTAGGTTTAATTCAGCTTCTATCTGGAGGAGAATTCTAGCGGCCGGCTGCTCTGATAGGTAATTTCCCATGGATTCTTAAATCAACAACAGATGAATGCCGGAGTAGTAGCCTAACAAACGGTCAACGGACCGGGCGCCATCATTCCTTCCACTTTCTTGCTCTATCCTCACTCCTTTCTTATAGGCACACTTACATGCACTGCACTTGTACATATGTCGGGAAGCCAGTCGAAACCTTAGTGTTTGTCCCAACAAGGGTGGTACCCTGCTGGTGAGAGATATCTGGTCGGGGAAAAATCCACAAGCCGACGGTTAGATCGGCACCGAATCTCACCATCCAGCCGGGGAAGATCACCCCCACATTCCGTGATAAAAACATGCATTACACTTACGGAACTAATGACCTAGGCAGTTCACGTGTCTGGAATCACTAATCAATCAATCTACACGTATTCCATTGATTAAAGTGATCAAGACACTTCGCATTCCGCTTTCAGCTCACTCTGTGTCAGCATAACTGCGATTCGAAAAGGAGAGGTGCTCTTGGCGTGATGGCAAGAGCCTTCTACAACTGAGTCTGGGGTTTGCTCCTTGGCCAATCCATGTGGAATTTGTGGTGGATTAAGTGAACTCTCGGCAGACTTACTCAGGGTTCTTCCGTTTTTCCTTCCTCTCATTTTACTATTTATCCGTTACCTTTCACCTCTCGGCGAAATGAATAGCGCACCCGCCTTCCACCTCTTGGGCTCGGGATCGATCCTCAGCCAATCCACGTGGAATTTGTGTAGGACACAGAGAACTCACGGCCGTTTTTTCTCGGGGTTCTCCCGGTTCTCCTGCCACTCATTCTTCCATTTATCCATCATCATTCACCTCTTGGAGTAGTGACTAGCCTCTTGGAGTAGTGTATCCTCCTTCCACCGATGGGGCCTGGGATCGATCCTCGGCCAAAGCACGTGCAATGTGACTTGGGCAATGTTTCTGCCTTGATAATTACCCCCCCTCCTGAGTCTCATTCCATCATTTCTTCTCTTCATTCACGCCATTATAGCTGTCATCACGTACAGGCCTCAATTATCTAAATAAATAAAAATGAACTGCGTTGCGCCCGCAGTAAACAAAATAAAACTAAAGAGGGATAACGTAAGACAACTTGCATATATCCTATCTCTGTAGGTAAGGCGCTTGCTCAGAAGAACGACTTCTACTTTCCCATTTCAAAACGCAAAACTGAACAAGAATATAGTTGTAAACCGATACATATGCTATAGCTGAACCGCACCGAAAAAAAGAAATTTCCAAGGCACATGCCCTAAAATTTTGATTGATAGCTGCCGTGACTATCACCATAACCCAATCATAACAATCTTCTGTCGCCGGATATTCAGCATTAGGCATCTTCTCCGTCGTGAGGTCACGCATTGGTATCCGTGACAAATGAAGCTCATCGAGTACGAGAGCCACTTACGGTTAGGGCGGCCGATCCGTGGCATCAGTTTGTTGTTGCATAGTTGCAAGAGGGGCACAAATCTTCCCAAGTCCAGTCGAATAGGAAAGAGGGGCGCTTTTACTACTGACGACTTAAGCTCCACCTTTAAGGTTGTTTTCCATGAGGTTAATTTCCAAATCCTAAGACAATTTTCATTCTTTTCCCCTCCCTATTCACCAGAAGTAAGGTCTAGTTATGACGTTCGGGAAATAACTAAAATATTTCTCTTAGGAGTACTTTGTATTAAGTCCTTGTGATGTTTTTCAAAATTTTCTGGAATATGGGTGCAATTTGTTTTCTGGAATAGATGAGAGTGCATCTATAAAAATGGCATGGTTCCTATTTTTCATTAAAACCTATGTAATTTTGAAAATTGCAAAGTTCCAATTCATTTTCGAACCTGTCTCATACCTCCAATATTAAAGGGAGAGATTTCTTTCTAATGCAATTTATCCCTCTATTTTAGAACTTTAAATGATTTTATGCAGTTTAGAAAAATATACGTTGTATAGTAATTAATCACAATGAGAAGAGTAAATGTCTCTTTATGCCGCACATAACCACTAGTATCGGCTCCTACATTATTTCAGAAGTATACATACCTTTTGCAACTCTCACACGCAACCGATCTTTACAAATAAGGTTTTTAAAGAAAGAGAATTTTCCGGAGACGAGACGAATTGCACTTTAACTTTAAAAATATGAAGAATTTGTTTAAAAATGCCGCATCTAAATATTCATTTCTAATGCAACACCCACCACTCGGTCAGCTATATCGTTAAATAACTCCTGAACGAAGTGTTTTAGGGTCTTAAAAGCTATAATTTTAAGGCCAAGAGTCAAAGGCATCAAAGAAACGTCCCTTACACCGTAATCTACCAGATGAAATATTTTTGGACATTCTATTAAATTTTTGCCGGTTCAATGCTTATCGATACTACCAATTCTACCTGGAGGACCAATACAGAATAAATTCTTCCATGAACTATATTTCAGCCCTTGGTGCTGGTGGCCATCTTTGTGACGTCACGTTTAGACTTTCCATTCTCTAGACATTCTATTCTCTTTACGCTTCCTGTGTACACCGTGGTTTGCGCAGACTGACGAGGTTTATTTGCATAATTATTAATTCGAGATTAGCTCTCGCAACAACATCTAGAAGTACAATTAATAGTTGCTTGATAACGATGAAGGTTGTTTCTTATGCGTGTAGTGCAACCATTCATTTAACGTTTTGTCGTAATCTGTAAATGCAGTGTCCCTAATTATGAAGGGAACTACGATGTAAACGAACCACATGTTCCCATGTTTCAGTTTCACGGTAACCTTGGGAAAAATTAGGGTGGGGTTTAACACTCGAGAGGTTTCGCACGGGTACACTAGTTTCTTTTATTAAATATGTAGACAGTGTCTATCTTGTTTCTCTCAAGCCACTTTCCTTCACAACTAGACAGGGAACCCAAAGCGTAAATAGGCTTTACCGCTGGGAGCTGAGCTATTACGTAGTACTCTTTTTCTTCAATCACGAGCACTGAGCGAATCGATATTTCCATAACACAAACACAAAAACCCCGTTCAGTCTGGCGTACTCTCGGTAGTATCCAATCTAGCAGCTCTCGTCTTTGCGTCTCGCATTACCAGAGACGGTCAGTTAGAGATGAGTTAGAGCGCCGACGGGAGAACAAACGCCCCGCGGCAGTGTTCTTTTTGCAAAGGAAGTGATGGCACGGGGGGGGGGGAGGGCGAGGGGCTGCGCCGCTGCCGCAGCAGGTCGGCCGCGTAGCAAGTGCGCGCTCTGTTTATTTTGCAGGGAAAAACTCTGTTGGTCTTGCGGAGATGAAAAAGCTTCTGACAATCTCCGCTGTCTCCATGAGAAATTGAAAAGGTGCGGGATCAGGGTAGCAGCGAGAAGACGTCGCGTAATGGTCGAGAGACCTGGGAATGAGCTAGTCGTCAAGGCGACGATTTGGATTTTTTGTGAGCGGGGAGGTCACAAATCACTAGTCAGAAGGTTCTTGCGATGTCGCTTCTCAATCTGTAGTAGGATGAAGAGTGAAGAGGATGTTTCAAATCCTCTTGGGCATCCTTGTGCCGTGTAGACCAGTTGGTGAGTTAGTGTGGATTCAGAAAGTTCCCTCTATTTTTATAAGTTGTAGAACTATATTATTCTTACAGAAAGTTTTAGTATGATTCCATTTTACTTTAAATAGTTCTATAACTTTTATATTTGATAAATAATAAAACACAAGATCACATCACAAATATTAATTACCTATGTTTCACAACATTTAGACACAGATTAATAAACTTTGGCTGCTTTTAGTTTACTTCTCGTCGCAGGTACTCCAGAATCTGGTCTGACGTTTCAAAGTTGCTTTACTCTGACTCTGAAAACACATATGATTATCCCAAAATGAACTTAACGTCATAACAAACAGTGCAATTAGCACAATCTTTTGGAAAAATTTGAAGAAAAAATTTGGAGCTATTTTTGAGAAAATGGCGTTTGAGCGTTTCTGATAGTGCCGAAATTTTTGCTCATTTATACAGTAAACTGTTGAGTTTTCGAGAAACTTAATTTGACATTATCATAAAGCACATGTGCTCATATGTTCTTCACATAATAATGTGAAAAAATCGGCTTTAATGTAAGTTTTACAGACGTGAGAGACAAGTCAATAAAATTACAATTTTGAATTTTCTGAAAAAACAAATGCGCTAGGAGTGTTCACAGACGGACTGACGGACTGACGGACGGACAGACGCACAGAAAGAGACGGGCGGACGTTTTGCTTCCAATTATTTTTTCGGCCTCAAGGACCCACAAAACAGGGATTCTGGCTATACCATGTGTTATATGATTTTTTTCTCTTAATTTAGCAACTGATTTTATGCACTTCTTCGCTACCAGAGCCCAGCAAATTTTTTTCCAAGTCGAGGAGAGACTGTTGATCACAAATCCGATGCAATAACTTGTAGTATAATGAAGTCTATCGTTTCTTATATTAGGATAAAACGTTCTTGAGGGAAAAGACGAAGGAATTCTACAAAGCAATAGTCACTTGTATATGCGTCTACCCGTGATGTAAGGGAACCCGTGATGTACCCTTGTAAGGGAAGTAACGGGTAATAATAGTATCGCTGGGAGAATTTGAACTTGATAGCGAACATCAGGCGGAGGACTTTATGAAAAAGGAAGATTCTTCTGCGACGACGGAGAAGATTCTACGGGGCGCCATCGAAAGGAGAAGTGAAAAGCGCGCGAAGATCCACGAATATAACAAGGTTGATTTATAATTATTACAAGATAGAGAGAGCTGGTCATGACCAAAAATAATTTTGGATTAACGATGTAACAATTCATGTTTAACTTTTATTAGAATCATATTTCACATTATAATAAATGCCAATTTGTTACTTTAGAAGAAAGCTGACTATCATTATTCGTTACGTGCAATTCAGTAGTAGATATTGTGAAAAGATTTTCAGATTTCTCGCCACTCCGTATGGATGGCTGATTTAGTAACTGGTTGCAGAGTAAGTAGCAACAATTATGAACTTCGAACCCAATTAACTGAGCTAACATGACATAATTTTGGATGAGAAATATTAAAATTACGTAGGAAACAACCGGGTCACAGTCGTAATTATTTCCTGGCGCGCAAATGAATAACTAAATTATTAGGAAAATAATTACGAGTGTCATTAAAACGAAACGAGTCATGAATCTAACTTAATTACGAATTTTGCTGGTAGAGAAGAAGGGCTTGTTTCAAGAACATATTCTACTTTCTTACAAAACGACTTCTTTCTTCTGCAGTGTTTCAGCAGCCGAAGCCATACCGCTGGTAATCTTTTTTTCTCCATTTCAGTCATAGGTTCGGGTTAGAATTTTTAGCATTACGTATTTCAGGTGAACCGCGAAAGATAAAATCTCCTATTGGTCATGCTCTAAAATAGGTTCTGGCGCCGTACTTCCACCTTAATCATTAGCTGCCTTTAATTAAGTTCACCTCCGTCGTAGGTACTTCGGAAGTGGTTTGGCGTTTCCAAATAGATTTTCTATCACGTTTTTATGTTTTGTGCCCCACAAGAAACAAAATAGACTATTAATATCTTTTTGTTAAATTCTTAATGTGAAACCACAAAAATTCACTTTAAAATATTTTCTCTATCTAATGACTTAAGTTCATAAAATAATGTTGGGTTTAGAAAAGAGAGGTATCATTTATGGTGCAATACTAATTAATTTGATGCTGTTTGTTAATATAAATAAACAATGAAATGACTCTCTAATAAGAATATCAACCTTTTATTTTTTTAATCAGCTTACCTACTAAACCCGAATATATAATACAATTTATTACGCAATTCTGTGTTCACATAAACAATATATTCATCGAGAAATTAGCGCATATTTAGAAATAGATTTTATACTGAAAGATAGGATAACCATTTCGTGACCACGCATCTGCAAGCAACATGACTTGCTTCGAGTTCCTTTATGATAGCAGACACGATTAGCAACTCCTTGTTTGTTTGACAGGACTGAAGGGGACGGCTGTCAGATTCTAAGTCAAACTGCTATACGAGGGGAGCAGTCAGACTATAATCCCGTGTCCATTTGTTACTTCTCAATACTTGTAGATGGCAACTAAGAAAATGACAGTTGTATTCAAGATGCATTCATGTTTCTCAATGGAAGTTGCCAGCGCTTTTTGATTTAATCCCGTTTTGCACTTTTTCTAGATCAATGACCTTTCTCCACGTCATTCTTTACAAAGATTTGTTATATAAAAGTTGAGTTCGAGCTCTTCCAAGAAGATAGATGAAGTTCCAGAGAGGATGACCTCCACAATTATGTTCAAGCATAGTTGCACAGTAATGCTGTCAACAGATCACTCGAGAAAAACATACTTTTATGAGTAAATGTGAATGCGACGTGAGTGAAAGATACCAATGAAATTACAATACTATGGGACGAAATCGGTTATCAGAGGTTTACTACGTCGTTACGAATATGTTTCAATTTGAAGGTGTGCTATTCTAACTTCACAAAGGTGAATGCTGATCAGTATATTTTTTTATCTAAATTTTATTGCAGGAATTTTGGAGAGGGCAGGGAGTGAAATCTATGTCAATTGACGTAACTTAGTATTAAACAAAAGTGACTTATATATCACCATATTTCGGTGTCGCCTTACAACACCTTTGTCCATAATGTGCGTGTGTGTGCTTCGGTCAGTTTCTAACCACGTTACCCGGTGAACCCCGGACGCTATCAGTGACATTATTTTCAGTCCAATATGGAAAATATTCTGATTATTGCCAAGATAATTTTTAGAGCATTGTTTGATATTACAATTTTGTAAGTCTAAGAAATAAATTATAGAATGTAAAAAAACCTCAAACGATTATGGAATAGGCATACAGACTGTGGATAAGACTCAAACCAAAGACACAACAATCCGAAGTAAATAGGGATCTCTTGCCTTAACCTACTCTCTCACCCAAGTCTGTAATTTTCAAATTATTGACTTCAAAATAAGTTTTACTCGACGATAAAGTAGAAAACAATACATGACACGAATTTAATTACGGATAGTGATTAATCACTTCACAATGAACTTACGATACGGGCAGTTGCATAGGGACTGGAGCAGCATCCAAGAACATGGAACCGAGGGCTCTGTGCTCGAATCTCGCGTGAGACTTAGGGGTCTTCATTACTGTCATGGTGGCGTGGTAGACTTTCGCATATCTCCACGTATTCCATTAGTACCGATAATCACACCGATAATGAATTCCACTGATAATCATTCAGCTATCAACAGTCATCCCTCATAATCACCCTACTAACCTTCAAACAGTGGAATATAGAAAGAACCACCAGCCCAGGAAAGTGGAACCGAGGGCTCTGTGCTCGAATCTCGCGTGAGACTTAGGGGTCTTCATTACTGTCATGGTGGCGTGGTAGACTTTCGCATATCTCCACGTATTCCATTAGTACCGATAATCACACCGATAATGAATTCCACTGATAATCATTCAGCTATCAACAGTCATCCCTCATAATCACCCTACTAACCTTCAAACAGTGGAATATAGAAAGAACCACCAGCCCAGGAAAGTGAACATAGAGACATGTGCATTCTGCCTCACCTTCGCTCAGTGATTATAGATGTACCGCGTGCAAAACGGCATTGAGATCGGCACTTGTCTCTGAGTCGTGGGGGACTTCCCCTCACTCCGCGCCGATTGAATGTGGTAAGGTCTCCGGGCGTGGCTTGATCCATGCAAAGGTCAACAAATGCTTCATAATTCGAGCCCTAAGCGTGTGACGCAATCATGTGCTATTAACATCGAGTATCACCGACACCAAGCGTGTAGAGTATGACGATACGTTGAACGTTGGATGGGAGTTACACCCAGACCGGTGACAGGGCAGCCGATGGCTAGAGTGGAGGAACAACAGTCAAGCAAATGTTTGCGTATGTGCATTGCAGTGTAGGAGTTTTTACTCGTTTTAGGAGCATCAACTACTTAGACAATTAGTCCCGTAAGTGTAGTATTGTAAGTTTCAGGGACGTGTCGGTGTTCTTCCCCACTGGGGTGAAGAGTCCGGCGATGACCTACACGTCGGCTTGCAAGGTTTTCCCATTCAGGTATCTCCGCGAGCAGGACACCGCCCCAGTCGGAACAATCTCTAAGCTCATATGGATCTCCCGACATGTGTGGTAGTGTAGTGCATGTTTGTGTGTGTGTGATGTTTAAGGAGAGAGGAGAGGACAAAGGGAAGGAAGGAAAGATTATGCGCTGTCCACGACACATTGGTTAGAGTACTGTATCTTCACTCGATAGTATTGATTGGAGTGACCATCAGAACAGCCAGACGCTAGAAATCTCCTGACACTACTTGAGTTTGATTCAACTACATAGTAAACTACTACCTAGTAACGGAAATCTGACATCATCGGAACTCGACTCCTAATAGAACCTTCCCATCAACTATATTGCAGAAGCAACGATTGCCTCTGAGCAATTGTAGTTAGCGCAAGCGCACTGGAATGTCTTTTCCACGTGGGTTTAACACGCCAGACATTGAAATTCCCATCACGTCAATCCGTGAACGCTGCCTTAGCCAATCGTACATTCCAACCCAGCGCAGGAGCGATGACAGCTCCGCGCGACACGGCCCCGCACGCGTCCGTCGCACGCACGCGGGCGCGGCACGAGCGTGCGGGAGAGGTGCCTCGCCGGTCCGCGTGCGCTAATGCGCGGCGACAGGCGACAGGGATAGGCGACACGCTGCACCCCCGTCGCACGGCAACCGCTCTCTCTTTCTTCTCTCTCTCTCTCTCTCTCTCTCTCTCTCTCTCTCTCTCTCTCTCTCTCTCTCTCTCTTCTCTCTTCTCTCGCGCCGCGATTGTCTTGTCACAGCTATCGTGCGGTGCATCACGCCCTTGGTCACTTCGTGGCGTGCACTAGAGGGCGGGCGCTCTTGGTCATTTCGTGGCTTGCACTACAGCACAGCATGTGTATTATCCGCACACGTTTTCTTGAGCTCTCGCTTCGCTAGTTGCGAGAGTAGTGGGGAGTTTGGTTATTTTAACAAAAGGAATTTTATATCACGTTTGTAGTTCGGTTTTCCATGTAAAATAGTACCTATTACACGGGAACGAATATTTCTGGTTATCGCATTTTGTCTACAACGCTCATTGCTATCATTTATTCTTAATTTAACTAATGTTGGCAAAGGATTCGAGGTAGGTATTCCGAAGATCAAGAAGACATGCACATATAATACACGATTTCGTCTGCAGACTTATACTTCGATTAAAACATTAGATCCGTTGACATTTGATCAGCTGTGACGCTGTCATTCAATCGAGAGCTTGAAAGTTACCATAGTGACGTCACTGTAGTGACGTTCAAGCCCCTGATTGGATGACTGCGTCACAGATAATCAAGTGTCAACGGATCAAATGTTTTAATCGAAGTATAGTTCATGCCATCTTCAATTTGCGGGACGAGAGAATGTTTTCAACGAATTTTAAAGCGCGTAGACACGAGGAGGTTTCAGTCTTCAGCCTTCGAGACTGACACTTTTTTTGAACCTTTTTGAATTTATCCAAAGCGCTATATCCTGTACAGTAATTATAATACTGGTGGTGGCCTGAGGTCTAAAAATGTGTGTACTTTCAAACTAGTATGATAGTTATATTCCAATATACGCTTTTTACAGAATAAGCTTTCTACAACGTACGTTTCCATTTCCTGTCAACATTAATTGTTTTAATGAATTGTCAAACAAGTACGGATTGCCTCACTTAGACATAATACATCAAGATGCGTTTATTGATACTAAAACCTTTGTCATTTTCTTTTTCTAAATATTTTGACTTATTCCTTGGGTGACTTTTGCTGACCGATCAGTTAATGCATTTTCACTTGAATAATAAATTATAAAGATTTCTTAATCTAACTTGAAAATTGAAATAGCATAGTTGAGTTTAACAATCAATCCAATGATGGAAAACTTTTAGAAATCTTTGTAGGTTAATAGGGTACATTTTCCTTTCCGAAAGTGATTAGTTATAATAGCTTTGAGTATTGCATTTTGTTACCGTTAACCCATGAAGGGAAGTTAAAGATGACAGAATACATTAGTAAAATCAGAAACTACATTTTCTTGGTTGAGAGAATAAACTCTATGATGAGAAAAGAAAGTGTAAAACGAGTAATCATTAGAAAAAGTCTGAGGCAAACTGGACGATGTTAGTTTGGAAGAAAGCTGGTTTTGCTTATTATAGTAATCCATAAACTAAAATTATTTTATGGAAATTGTTACCAACATAATATATGAACCATTATGCGTGTATGATTTATCTTAATATTAAAATCATAATTTTATCTTCTCCGACGACCAAATTGTAAATAGAATTTCAGATTTTTCTTCTCTTTGTTCATGTTCAAATACGCACGGGGTCCGAGGGGAATACCAATTTTCTGTCTTAGTCTGACACTAGTTGTAACTTTCTGAATTTCGCGTGTTATTGAAGGAAAACAACTTCATCCAATTATTAGCGATATTGAATACATTACTTCTAATCTATGGAGAATTTATTTTAATTTACATTTTGTAAAGTTGGCCGTTTTGGAAAGAAATAACTTTTTATCTCTCACGGTGTATACATCAACCGTTGGGGCAAGACCAATCCCATCTCTAAACCAACGACACTGCGTGTGTGTGTCTGGAAGAAATTTCATTATTGCAATGTATACTAGAGTAGAGTAATTTTCGAAATAAAATAATTTTATTTCTGTAAAACGTGTTCAAACAGTAGTTCTTGTTGCAAAGTGCTGGAGTGCTATCACCGTATTTTCGGAACCTAGTTCTTTTTTGTATTGTATGTATGAATTCAATAACTGTGAATTGGCTGAATGCATCGCTTATATAAAAACTCATGTACCCAATGGAAATCAAAGCCAGAACCACCTGCGTGGGACATAGGTATACCTGACTTGGACCCCGCGAATAAACTTATGTAATTTTTCAATGTAGGCCGTTTGTTAAAATTAATTTTAATACTTTTCATAAATTGCTAAAATTTTATAATATATTGGTCATACGAATTTGGAAATTAGATTTCCAGCATTCAGGAGAGCTACAACCACCAGTCTGTTGGGACATCAGTCGTCACTGCCTAAGCAGAAACATAAAATAGTAAATAGCACATTGGTTTGCAGCGCAGAATATGCAGAATACAATATATTTTAGATCAAACGCTTCAAGAACACAGCGCTAAGTAACTTGCAAAACTGTAAATGTCTTCACCTATGAAAATAAGGCGCGGGGCTACAAATAAAAATGAGCGCCATTTGTGAGCCATATTCAATATTTTTTTTAAAAAATAGTTATTTATGCACCAAGGGCGTGATATATCTAATGATCGAGCAGCAACAAAATTCCAGAGAGACTTTTGCCCGTGGGCTTTTTGTCGCCTGAAATCATTAGAACCAACTGATGCCCAAGGTGCATACACAATTTTATTTTTTGTCTAATTTTATTGATTCAGATTTACTTATTTACTAATTAACTAGATGTTAACTTGATTAGGATTGTCTTTTAATTTTTCCTTCCCATAATTCCCTTTCATAATTCCCTCCATAAGAGAACATGCAGCATGATTCAAATGTTTTCACATTTCCCTCGTAACCGCGGTTCTCTATATCCAGGTAAGCTATACAGTTTATATAGATCTCTGTATCGAAGGCAATAACAAACTATTACGTATTAATACAAAATAAAAGGTTTTTAACAACCAAATATTAAGATAAATTATCCAGAAAGTATTAATTTTTACTGAGATGGTCGAGCGGTCAGTACTGGACCCTTAAAATGGATTGGCCCGAGGAGAGCGACCCGACCGCTACCCCACAGGTCGCCCCTGGAGATTGGTGTGTTTCACTCTCCGGCGGCCCCGACACCAAGCCGTGCCAGGAGGGTAGCTGCGGATGCAGGTGACGTCATCGCGCGGGATACGGTGGCGAGCGCCCAACGAAGTGGAAACGCGCCGGCCGACGGAAGCGCGTTGCGGGGGTGTTATCGGGGGCCGTGGCCGGTGGGGAGGGGGGAGGTCGTGACTGGCGAGAGGATACGCTTTTCGCGCGGCTGACCAACGAATATACCGAGCACCACGCGTTTTTCGGGCAAATACACGCAGTCAAGTGCAGCGAGATAAAAAAAAAACGGGTGGGAGAATTCGTACATGCGCCCAATATCGGATTGATTGTGTTGGAATAACATGGTCAATAGCGACCAGTGTTTGGTTTCGGTTGCTACATGCGTCCCACTGATCGAACATTCGATGGAGAATGTTTGGCTGAATGTTTTCAAAACTAACATAAATTTAGCTTTGCGTGTTCATTTATCGGCAACAAGCCGCATTTTACAGAACATAACCTGGGTTTCTACTGAAGTACTTTTTGTTAAAATTCTATGACGATCTTTAACAATTCTTCACTAATACCTACGCTGTAAATAGGAAATACAATAATCATAATTTCAAAACTGGTAGTAACTAATTTACAAATTCTTAAGGCCACAATATTCTAATGGTTAAAACGTCGTCGTAACATCTAATCTGCTCATAACGTTAACATAAAGTTTTAACATAACGTAATATGTGTTTAATACAATAACCCTATGTCTTTTACTCTGGAAGCACTCACATTCTGGTACCTTTAAAATTTCAAAGGTTTAATTGTTTCTTAAAATGTCCTACATTTTTAATATTGAAGTCAAATATCTCTTATATAACATAAAGTATTGCTCAGTGTTATCCAAATAAATTTATGAATCCTTTTCTGGCAATAGTAGAAGTTTTCAAGTAATTTTTAATTGAAATGTCCCGAACCACAACGACGGTACGAACATTTTCCAACGGTGTCACGGAAATTCAAATTCCACGCTAATTAAATACTTTTATTTCTTTAATTTTTAACTTTTTGTAAGAAGACAATAGGCAGAATTGAATCGTAGAAAATCAAACGTTCAAATTTAAAAAGCTAAAGATGTGTATTTTAGTTAAATCTTGCGCTCCATTTGGTTAGAAGATTTTCAAGTGGCGATCTTGCTATATTACGTAACCGCTACCAATAATACGAGAAAGAAGTTGCTGCTGTAGCATCACTAGTTCTTTCACACTTTCGCATGTTTTTGTAATATTTCTGATTTTATATTTGAAATCTGATTATTTATAAAACTGTATTCTCCGTCGAAAGAAATGCTGGGAGTTTTCATTGCACCTAAAAACATCAAGGGGGAGATCACGAACTTAAGATTGTAGCTTCACCTTACCCCCAGAGAACTTTTTCAAAGACCACCTACAGAGACACAGCCCATTGAAATTTATATTCGCAACGAACAAATGAAAACCGATGTTTTCAAAGATCAATACAGGTTTGTAAATGACGGTGGTTGGTTCTTGAGTAATTAATTGATGTAAAAGGTGCGCAGCCTGGCATAAAATCGAACGGTGCGTCAAACAAAGAAATAGAAGAGAGGGCGCTGAAAGAGATGGTGGCGGATGAGTCGAGAACAATAGCAGCAGTGGTGGCTTTAATAGCGGTGTTGTAGAAGGCGAGGTAGTGTAGGTGGCGTTAGTGAAGGAGGCGGCAACGAAACAGCCAAAACGTGATGGTGAATGTCAGTGACGGTGGCAGGAGTGATGGTGGGATGGGAGAAGTGGCGATGACAGCGGCCGAGGATAGTGCTCGGAGGATGATGCTCCGGAGACGGTTGTCAGGATGAGGATCGATTGCAGGGGAGGTTGTCAGTGTTCGGAACAGTGCGCGGTGAGGACACTGATCGGGTAAAGTGGTAGTGGACTCTGGCCTGAGAGCATGATCTGAGGTAGAAAGGAAATGTTTGTCCTGGCAAAGGCACTTGCTTCCCCCGCCAGTGATCCTGGCGAGGTGGACATTTGTTGGCATAAGAAATACATGCGCCACAACTCTTTGACTTTCGCGGGGGAAAAGTAGCAATAAAGCTAACTGAAACTAATTCGTACAAACTTAATCTAAGGGAACTTGGAGGCGCATTGGCTGGCAACATAAGGTTCACGTACCCAGGGAATAGTTTTCACTGTCTTGTTATGGCTCTGGTATTGTCATATGGCGCTGGCAGAGTTATGGCATCACGAGTGTCGTCATCACGGTCGGCGGGTAGTGTTGATGTCGGAAGTTGAACATAACAAGCAGTGGTAGCCGAGAGCAGCGTTCGATGGTAGAAGCTATCGAAGGGTTGATAATGGCAGCCGAATGAGCGGCGGTGCAGGAGGTGACATTCACCTGGGTTGGTTGGTTGGTTGGTTAGTGATTCAGGGCGCATCAACAGCTTACTTCATTAGTCCCGAAAGGGTAGTGCATGTTTTTTGTCTGGAGGTGGCGGTGATCTGGATGGCGAGATCCGGCGCCGTCCTACCGTCGACTAGCGGGGTTTCCTTCAACCAGGATTCTCCCACCAGCGCGGCACCGCCCCAGCCGGGAAAAGCTTTAAGCTCGCGACCGGTCTCCCGAAACATGTTGTAGTGTAGTGCTGTTAGTGTAAGAGTATGTATGTAAGGGAAGATGATGGGACAAAGAAGAGGAAGGAAAGATCGCGCGCGGTCCGTGGCTCGTTTCATTAGGATACTGCTCCGGAATTCGCCTGGTGTTGATCGAAAAAAAAAACACGGAAAACTAGCGATCAGAGCAGCCGGCTGCTAGGATTCTCCTCCAGACAGCAACTGAATTCGACCTAGCTGAAAAGCTAGTGTCGAAAATCCTGCCGCCGCCAGGACTCATACCTAGAACCGCGGCAGAGGTCTCAACCAGGTCAAAGGCGCGGCAGTGACATCGGTTGATACACTGAGCTACCACTCCCGCTCACCTGGGCTTAGGCGTAGGCATGGGGGTGGTGGTGGTGACGTTGGTGTGAGTGTTGGCGTAGTCGTCGGCCTGGGCTTCAGCGTGTACGTGGGATATAATGTAACCTAATGACGGCCTCATTGTCGACGTTGGGGTTGCTTGTTAATATTAAGCGTTTGCGAACACATCTGTGGTCATTAGTCCGCACATGTAAAGCACGTTGTATCCAGGAAGACGGCGATATTGCTCCTTTGGAATATGAAATACGGCGGCGTCCTTGTCTTGTAACATTTCCCCTTCAGGTATCTCCATCTGCCAGATACCGCGTCACCATGGACAAGTTCTACGTCCCCGACCAGTCCCCCGACATGTGTGGTAGTGCAGTGCATGTGAGTGTGAATGTGTAAGGATAGGAGAAGGAAGAGAAAGGAAAGACCGCGCGCGGTTCGTGGCCCGTTTGTTATGATACTTGTTCAGCATACGCCTATCATTGTTTGGAGGAAGCACGAAAAAGTAACTATCAGTCCAGACGGCCGTAACAATTTCCCTACATATTCTCCAACTGGTTGAACTCTACCCAGCTTTATAGCTAATAGGGGACTTGAAGTAGAGCATTTCCTACCACAATCGACAGCAATCTCCACCTTCTGCGCACGCACAAGTCGAGTCACCCACGCGCAGATGCTCAATAGTAATGAAAATACCCCTCTCCCTCGAAACTCAAACCGTAGGACAGGCGTAGAGGCAGCGTTCGCGTGGGTGGTGCGGCTGCGTGGGAGGCGAGGGCGGCCGCGAGCCCCAGTTGCGGCGCAGGCGGTGACCTTCTGGGGCGTCCTCGGAGGCCGCGCGGCGCGGCGCGGCGCGGCGCGCAGTGGCCCTTTTTGCGCGTCGCCCGCTCGCACAGCGCCCATTACCAGGTCGTTCGACTGTAAAGGAGTATTTACCCTGGCTACTCGAGGGTGACGCCATTGTCTCTCCGACGCCGCGGCTACTTCTTGCAGCCTCCCGCGAGGGAGGAACTCGTTCTTTGGGGCGGCGGCGGCGGCGGCGGCAGATGCGGTGGCGGTGGCGGTGGCGGGGGCGGTGGCGGAGGTCGGGATGCCCGGACTCATGGATATAGACAAATTATATGTGTCTATTGAAACATCGATTGAAATGCGGATGTGGTGGGAGGTAACCAAAATGGACGTTTAAATCGACAGAAAAATGGGAAGCATGCTACTTTAAAAAGGCAATAAAATGAAAAAAATTGCATTGAATATGTCGATTATGTCTCACGTTTACACAGGATAGTATGATGAGATATTTCCAGTTTTTTGTGATGGTGTTGACAAATGTACGAGTCAGACATTCTCTCAAATGATGTCAATGTTCAGAGAAAATTGTTGGACAGGTGTAGTGTTTGAACAGGAAATCATCAGATTGTTGCGTGAGGAACATGTAATATTGTGCGAGACTCATTGTCATCTCTTCAGCCTTCTCCAGGTACGCAAGTGCTTCCAACCTAATTCCTCTTAAGAGAAAAATGATGAAGAAATTTAAAATAACGATAGACAATAGGATTAGGTGTCGTATGTGGCAGAAACAAAATGAAATGTTTACGAAGACTGTAATGAAGTTGTCTTTCAGTGATGCCAAAAGACTCAAACTATGAGGATGTGTTTTGAAAATATGTCGGTTACGACACATTCATTTGATCGCATGGAAACACGTCGTCACACCCTTCTTTCTGATGATGTTATACGTTGTTACACGGATGAAGCGATAGCAAAGCTTTAACGATGTATACACATGAAGGCAACACATAATCTTTCTGTAGTTTTAGATATGTGATTACAATATTAATGTTTCATTTACTTTTTGCTCTGTGTAACATTGGCAATTACTCTGTCCACATTCCTGTCAACGTCACAAAGATACAAAAATATTCAAGAAAAATGTGAATCTGAATCACGTACACACAAAATTAAATCTGGCTTCTTAAACATATATAAAGATTTCAGCCATGTTCGGTGAAAGAACAAAGAAATTACAGAAAATATTGTGAATTATGTTTAATGGTATTAAACATTTCACAATGAAAATTTCTCTTAGACAAATCCAGGATGTGGTTTTTTCATTCCGACCTTAAACCTCGCGTTCCCAGTTCGTTTCCCCGTTTCTCCTTCATGGCTCATTGGAAATTCCTCAGTGTCAACGTCAGGGTCACGTGTCGAAGTTCACTGAGGTCATCATGAAACCGCGCGTGACAATGAAGGCAGAGATGGCGAGATTGCACGTTCGCCTCCCACCCTTTCCCCCCTCGTCCCTCCCTTCCCCCTTCCTCCCCCTCCTTCCCTCCCGCGCACCAAATTGCCCTCCGGCCTCTGTTGTTCCCGCGCGGCTCGCAGAGTGGCGCTGCGGAGAGGTGTGCAAACCCACGGGGCGAGCGCGAGTCTTGCCCTGTTGCACGGTTTGCTCAACGAGCGAAGATCTCGTGTCGGACCGCTTCGGCGAGAACGAAAGTAAGCTCGGGCGATCGAGAAACGAGGATCGAGAGTGTATGTGTCTGCACGGATCGGATCAAGACACGACGAGAACAATACTCGCACTATAGTACTACATACACTACTACACACACACTATTCGTAACTACATACAGTATTCGCTATCTTAGGGAAAGACTGATGTAATTACCCTTTGTATTTTTTTTTCACGACTAGAACAGAATCAGAACTCATTCCTGCATCTTACGAGCAAATAAACTTATCACTAGGTATGTTACTATAGAAGTTACGACTCCACGGATCTACAAAATTATGAATGTTATTAAAGTCAAATGGATGAAAAAGGTGTTTTATTTGCCTGACACCAAATATTTCGTGTGTGTGGTTACGCCAGTCTGACCCTAAGGTAGCGAATGGTGTATGTAGTTTCGAGTAGTGTGTGTAGTAACGTACGCAGTACGAGTCTGCAAGGAATATTCGTAGCCTCGGAAGTTCTAGTCACAACAGGGGGGGATTTTCGAAACCAGCCAAATAACTGAGTCAAACGATGTCTGCCTAGATGGAAACTCTAAAGTTCGACTGCTCTGATCGGTCGTTTCCATGGTTTCTCCCTTGAAATGCATCAAGGATCAGGGTTCGTTTCCTCCTTCCTCACCCTTAGCAATGTTCTGAGTCTTAATCACCATATACTTCATCTCCTACGAAAGACTGCAGTCAAAATACTTAATTGTACTGTGATATGTCGAACTATAACCCGAACCTGACCTGTGGCTTCTACAGGTCAGAAGGAAAGAAGAAAAAAGTGAGAAAAAATAATGAAATTAGGAAATAAATAAAGAAAGAAAGAAAAAGAAAGAAAGAAAGAAAGAAAGAAAGAAAGAAAGAAAGAAAGAAAGAAAGAAAGAAAGAAAGAAAGAAAGAAAGAAAGAAAGAAAGAAAGAAAGGAAGGAAGAAAGAAAATATATAGGTTGAGTAACACTAGAATTAATTATAGAGTAATTAATAAGAGAATTGCTCGTCAAAGGATAGTAGGATTTTCTTCTACCACGTTTCGGTACAACTTTGTTGTCACCCCTTGCTAATATTTCGCTACGATGAAGTTGTGTTGCCTATCTTCTTACCTATATTTCATGTTTCACTGCCCTTCAGCTCAGAAGGCACGAGCCACTCCCAGGCGCAAGCTTGTGCACGATTTGCTTAACGAGCGGAAATCTCGTGTCCGACGCTTCGGCGAAACCGAAAGTGAACTCGAGAGATCGAGCAACACCGCGTAAGATATCGCTTAAGAGTTCGCAAAGTCTTGAAGACCGAGAGATCCTTGATACAAGTGTACACGAACGATAATTTTCGAATTTTCGGGTGTTCTTTATTTCTAATCTCAGACAACTCATTTTTTGGCACAACGTTCTATTTTTTGGCATTGTTTTGTCTCATTCTTTTCTATATATCTTCTGAACAACTTACACCAATATTGAAATTGATATTGTTACAGATTTATTTGGTTCGTTTCTCTTGTGACCACGGACGTAAGATAGAAAATCCTAACATTTTACTTGTCTGATTTGTTGGGCTTGCTGTTTATTTTCAAAGGAATTTTGCTATTTACACAAAGTCATTAGTAAACCTCGTAACTAGACATCATACAGTGCCTGGTATAAATTTGGTATCTCTTGGAAAAGTTCATTAGTAGACAAAGTTTGTTACGAAGGACAGCATCGGCCTTTCTGTACCGTCAAAAGCTTCTCTTCGAAAGTATGTGAACCAAACGCTTCTGTTTTGGCCAAACTATGATAGCCTCTTAAAGTTTTTAAAAATGCATGGCAATTAATAGAACTGAAAACACAAAACAACACTGAAAAAACTCTAAAAACACAAAACAACTCACTAAAAGCGCCCAAGAATCAGATCACACTCAAACACACTGCACTGTTTCACTCACAAGTGTATGCTCTGAGCGCGTTTTGCTACGCGTGGTCAGAAACTACCGAAGAGCCCATATTCTCCGAAAGCAGATATTAGTAGAAGGGATTATTGCAGTCAAAAAATGCATACGACGGGTCCAGTTGAATACCCCAACTCACATCTTGATGCGTAAATATTAGCGACTCCTTTGTTTTATAAGTATTTTTCGGCTATTTCGTTATTATTATTATTATTATTATTATTATTATTATTATTATTATTATTTAAATAATTTCTTATATTGATTAATTAATCAGTTGTCTAATTTTTTCCAGGGCTTTTATCAAGCCAATTGCCAGTTACCCTTTGCGTCTCGATGGGCGCATATTTGATCACACATTTGATTCCAACACACTTGCGGGCTTCTCTGACCTCGAGTTAGCAGAAGGCGATGGCCTCTGCGAAAACACATACATGAGAGACAAGGGACAAACAACCATGCCCAGGGCGGGTCTCGAACCCGCCACCGTTCGGAGCGAAGCGATGATTCGGTAGACGCTCTTAATCCACCTTGGCCATCCTGGTCGGCATCCAAGATATTTGAAATACAATATTTTTGTTGTTATGCTTGGTCACCTACAGAGGCCTCGCCACTGCGGATACCCTGCATAGTAGGATCCAAGTAGGTTTTCAGAAGTGGCCAATGCCAGTTCGGACCCCTCTCCTTATATTTTCGAAAAAAATATAGTTGACAAAATTTTTAAAAATACTAAGGACCGAATATGTAGAGCCAGGCCAAGGCTACATTGGGTTGTTGCGCTATCAGAAAGAAACGAAAAAGCTAGTTACTTCCAGAGATTTAGGATTTGATGAAATAGAAATACTTTTCAAATACTTTTAAATGTTATACTCCTTTACGACAACCTTTCGCACCAAATTTCAAACGCAAATGGCTTGCCAGAATTTCGATCCATTTTTCATCTATCAGCAACTTTTTTTCATGTTTCATTGTTCTTCAGCAAACGAAGAGGCACGAGTCATTCCCAAACGCAAGGCTTGCGCACGATTTCGTCAACGATCCGAGATCTCACGTCTGACCGCTTCGGCAAGAAGGAAAGTAAACTCAAGAGCTCGAGTAATTCTTGATGGAATCCAGAAGTTGTAGAAGCAAATAGAACTAAACCTTAGGTGGATATTTGGATGGAGAATTTGATAACCTTCTACACAAATATTTTTCATTAATTTTTCTACTCTTACTAGATTGTATGTTATTTCTTTGCCTTCTTTCTACCTTTCACTTTACGGTGTTTTTTAATAAAAAGGTTTTGTGAAGACAGTTTGTGAACATTCTGGACCCTTATCTGGCAACTTCAGGTCCGATTTTTACTTCCTCGCAACCGAGAAGAGAGAAAGTTATGTAATGCTGCGCGAAAAAAGGGCGAATTTTCAGCAGAAAACACTTATTACAGGGCCATGGTAACGAAAAAGTGGATAAATTCAGTTGCAAAATTTAGAAAAATATCTTCTAACACGTGATGTAGCCAAAATCCATGTTTTATGGGTCCTTAATACCGAAAAATCGAATGACGGCAAAAACGTCAGTCCGTCTGTCTATCCTTCCGTCTGTGAACAATGTTAATGGATAAACCGTTCAACCGATGTTCTCCAAAATTGATATTTCTCAAGTGATCTGGCTGATGTCACGGCCATTTTCATGGATATAACAAGGAACGGTTAATATAATGGCAAGTCTAATTTTCGTTGAAAATTATGAATTCGAAAATCGAAAACTGCAAATTTAGAAATAATGGAAGAAAGTATGTGCTGTTGCAACACCAATAACTTTAAAATAGCTCACGTGCAGCAATATCAGCCAATGCCCCATACCCTACGAGGTGCATTTCACGCAACCTACATTTTTTTCATGTAGTTTCCTCTTCCATTGTCCTTTCCAATCAATAGATAAATGATATTCAGTGAGAAGTAAGAATCATTAAAGTATTGAGTTGTTCAGAGCTGCAAATGGAATGGCATGGTTTCTCTCAAACACTTAGAATGACGCTAAATGTGAATGATGTTTAGCCAATCCATGAGGAACTGGCGATGGACAAATAGAGCAGTCAGCAAGAATTCTCGGAGCTGTACCATTTCCACTGCCTATAAATTCCACCAGTTTTCATCATTAGTCTCATCGCCATTATCGTCATCATTAGGCCATCATTCATGGGCCTCAATAACCTTAGTAGGTAACTTAAGGACTCCAAACCCAATTAAACAAAATTAATACTTGAATTGACAATATCATTTTTCACCCCTGCTGCAGTATCTCTGACCGGCAGGTCCTAGGTTTGGAGTTCACATGGTTTCACGATTTTGGGCACTAGCTGGGTTGAATTCAGCAGCTGTCAAGAAGATTGACTGATTGATTAGTGATTCCGGACGTCAACTGCTAAAATCGCTAGTCCCGTAAGTGAAGAGCATGTTTTCGGGAGACGCCGGTGACCTTCCCTCGCTGAATGATGAGATCCAACGCCGACCAACCGTCAGCAAACGGGGTTTCCCTCAACGAGGTATCATCCTCCAGCGGGGCACCTCCCCAGCCGGGTAAAGGTCTAAGCCCCCGGCCGGTCTCCCAACATGTGTAGTAGTGTAGTGCATTTAACTGTGTGTAAGTAAGGGGTGACGATAGGGCCAGCAAGGGCGCGCGACCCTTGGCCCGTTTTGTTAGGGTTCTGCTCCGGTATTTGCTTGGTATTAATAAAAAAACACGGAAAACTACCGATCCGAGCAGCTAGCTGCTACAATTCTTCTCCAGACAGAGACAGAACTCGACCTAGATACATAGTTGGTGTCGAAAATCCTGCCACCGTCGGGAGTCGAAACTAGTACCTCCCGGTCAGAGGCACTGCAATGAAGTCAGTAGATGCCCTGAGCCACCTCTCCCTATCTGTCTGGAGGAGAATTCTAAAGGCCAGTAGCTTTGAGTGATAGTTTTCGTGATTTCTCCGATAAATAGCAGGCGATACAGGGAGCAATACCCCAACAAACTGTCCACGGAACACGCGCGATCATATATTTCTCTTCCTTGTCCTACTCTCATCCCTTACTTACTTACCGTTACACAAATATACTTACGAGCACTTCACAACATGTCGGGAACTTGGAGCTTGTCCCTGCTGGGGTTGTGCTCCAGTGTTGGCAAATACTTGGAGGAACACCGTGCAAGCCGAAATGTAGAACGGCACCGGATTTCATCATCCAGCGGTGCAAGATCACCGCCACGTGTCGTGATAAAATCACGCACTACACTTACGGGACTAATGACCGTCGCTGTCAACGCGCACGGAACCACGAAATAATCAATCAATCATACACCTCACGCGTCTCCCAAAGAGCCCCTGTCCACCATGTCTCGCTGCTAACGATCTCGTCACGGGCTTCCTGCCGGCACGGCGCGGCGCGGGCTAGGCGGAAGGGTCGTGGCCGAAGAAAGCGAGTGTGTGTGTGGGGGGGGGTCGGGGCAGAGGGCGCGGCGGCAGGTGTCGCGCAGCTCCGCGCGGAAGCCGCCGATTAACACCGCGCGGCGCTCCGACACGCAGCCCCGACCCGCGCACGCGACACCAGCGCCCCTCGCGGCCATCCCGTCAGGCGGGCAGTGTGTGTCCTGTGACATTAGTGAACTATTTGGACTGTTCTAAAAAGGCATTCTTCCAAAATTAAAACCGGGAGTGGTAGCTCAGTGCATCAACTGGTGTCACTGCAGCGCCACTGACCGGGAGGTCCTAGGTTCGAGTCATGACGCCAGCAGGATTTTCGACACTAGCTTTTCAGCTAGGTTGAATCCAGTCGCTGTCTGGAGGAGAATTCTAACGGCTGGCTGCTCTGATTGGTAGTTTTCCGTGGTTTCTCCGATCAACACCAGGCGAATGCCGGAGCAGTACCCTACCAAACGGGCCACGGACCGCGCGCGATCTGTCCTCCCTCTTCCTTGTACTGTCCTCTCCCCTTACACACACACACACTTACACTAACATGCACTATACTACGACATATTCTGGGAGACCGGTCGGGAGCTTAGAGCTTGTCCCGGCTGGGGCGGTGCCCCGCTGGTGGGAGAATCCTGGTTAGGTGGAAACCCCACTAGCCGACGGTAGGTCGGCGCCGGATCTCGCCATCCAGAGGGGGAAGAGCACCACCATCTCCCGAGAAAAAAAACATGCACTACAGTAACGGGATTAATGACCAAAGCAGTTGACGCGCCCGGAAACACGAAAAAATCAATCCATAAAAAAATATTAAATTCTACATTTATGTAGGTGTTATTAAGTTTCTTACGTTCCATTTTTTCCAAATTCGATTGTTTTCTAATATCAGAGAATTGTGTCTGTCTCACCTCATTCCTCAAGCTCTCTTCCTTTTCATTATTCCTTCCCACTATCTCTTATCTTTCTCCGTATCTTTCACCACTCTTTCACTTCCTTATCTCTCCGTCATCTCTCTTCCCCTCCCTCTCTCTCCCGGCCTCGCTGGCTGAGATGGCTGAGAGAAATTACGAATGCAGCGTTTTGGCCGAGAGATCCGCCGCGAGTGGCATCGTTTTCACACTAGTTAAATAGCTAGGTCGAATTTAGCCTCTGCCAGGAAGAAAACGGTAGCATTCGGCTGCTCGGATCTGATGCTTTCCCTGGTTTGTTCGATCAATGCCAGGTGAATGCCAGGGAAGTTTCTTAACAAACGAACTTTGTACCGCTTGCGGAATTTCCTTCATCAACCTTTTCCGCTACTCTTCCTTTTTATATACACCCACTTGCACGTTCTACACTGCTGCATATGTAGGTCGCTTAAAGCTTGAACCGGCTAGGACTGTGTCCCACTGGCAGAGATATGATACTGGAAGTATGAAAGCAAGTCGCCGAGTTAATCGGCGTCGAATCTCACATTCCAGCAGAGGAACCCCACCTTCAGAGATGTATCATGTACTACCCTTATAGGATTAATGACCAAAACAGTTGCTGTTCCCGAGAAGACGAAATAATCAGTTTCTCCTTCTCTCTCTCTCTGTCTCTGTCTGTCTGTCTGTCTCTCTCTTTCTCTCTCTCTCTCTTTCTCTCTCTCATATCACATCTCTCTTCATCTTTCTCGTTTGTTCTTCTCTTTCTCTCCGTCTCTCTCTCACTCTGTCTCATTCGCTGCCACATTTTTTAACGTTCGTTATAATTCATACAGCGGAACCCCAGTATTTCGAACTAATTGGGTGTGTGGTCTGTTTGGATGCGGAAATGTTTTGATTATCCGAAACAATGTACCGAACATATACAAATACATCTATGGGATTACCAGACAATGCAATGTAGCCTTGCAATGGGAGAAAATGGCAACGTAGCGTAGCGTTAGCATCATCACATCATTACAGCGCATCATCAAGCAGATTCAGTTCCTTGCGGCAAAAGATTACCAGTGCAATAAAGGTTTCATTTCGAGAACTTGTGCTTCAATAATTAATTGTTCAATTCTATAGTAATTATAAAATCGTTTATTTACACTCCAAATCAACATTTTATTAATTTTGTTTATTTTTCCTCCATCCCGAATTTTGTTCGGATTATCCAAAATTTCGAAATTGCGGGGTTCAGGTAAACGAGGGTGTACTGTAAATTTCCTTCAAAGTTTGTAAATTAGAATATTCCTAAATGCAGCAATGTGACATTTTCTGTGAGGATTATTCAAAATAGTCTCTAAATTGTAATCTCGTCATTAGACTAAAACTCGACACTAGAAATCGTCTTCATGTCAATTAAATGTGACCTACTCTGTAGGAGCAATTTAACAATGTCATAAATGCCTTATGTCTACACATTTTCGTGCTGCCTAACCACAAAATGAAACGTTCCCTGCACATCACACAGATCTCAAAAACTTTAGGAAACGCATTAGCGACTGAAATAAATATGACTTGCGGCTTCTAGCGATGAACTGCAAACCACCGAACCAAGGTGAACATTCGTACCAGTTGGTTCCTCCAGAACAAGTACTTTGTTTGGCGAACCATTGTACATCGACGAGTTATTGTTCCGATATTACAAAGAATCAACATCTGGACGGGAACGTAAAATGCTTTCAATACCATAATACGTCGCAAATTGCATTAACTCATTACCTTGCTTCCTCTCACAACCTCGAAAGCTTTTCCGCCTTCGTTCAGTGATGAATGAAGCGCGTTCTCAAAGCTGGACGTGTACGGCGTCAATGTCTCTTGTTTCCGGCCCACGTGTTTTGGTTTCCATGCATCCGCCACGCACTCTGCCGCAGACTATACAACACCTGCGTATTGAAACATCCGTCCAATTATCCTGGGTGCGCTTGCTTTGCCCGTGCACCGGAATTACAGTATGGCGAAGAAATCGACTTTCTCTTCTTTAAACCTACACTGTATCCTGCTAGTCTGAAAATATATTACATTCCAATCAACTCACAGACACGACCTATTATACTTGAAATCTACAGAAAAATAAGGAAGAAATGTTTTAAAATGTTTTGAACATTTATATTCATTTCAATATTCTTTTTTTAACGTATCACAGTCTAATTTAGAATCGACTAATTTTACATTCACTATTTCAGTAATTTTTGTTTCTTTTTTCCATGATTTTTATTTTCCATATTTGATTATATTCATTCTTTTCCAATTCGAAATACTTTGCTTTACCTTTCATTTATTTGCACTTACCGGTAGCGGTAGTTCAGCGCATCAACTGATGTCACTGCAGCGCCTCTGATCAGGAGTTCCTAGGTTCGAGTCCTGACGGCGGCAGGATTTTCGATACTAGCTTTTCAGCTTGGTCGAATTCAGTGGCTGTCCGGAGGAGAATTCTAGTGGACGGCTGCTCTGATCGGTAGTTTTCCGTGGTTTCTCTGATCAACACCAGGCGAATGCCTGAGCAGTACCCTACCAAACGGGCCACGGACCGCGCGCGATCTGTCCTTCCTCTTCCTTGTCCTATCTTCTCCCCTTACACACACACACACACACACACACACTTACAATAACATGCACTACAGTACCACAATTCCGGGAGACCGGTCAGGAGTTTAGAGCTTGTCCCGGCTGGGGCGGTGCCCCGCTGGTGGGAGACTCCTGGTTAGGGGGAAACCCTGCGAGCCGACGGTAGGTCGGCGCCAGATCTCGCCATCCAGCGGGGGAAGATCACCGCCATCTCTCGAGAAAAAAAACACGCACTACACTAACGGGACTAATGACCGAAGCAGTTGACGCGCCCGGAAACACGAAAGAATCAATCAATCAATTATTTGCATTTTAATGTGCAGCTATTTAATCGAAAATGATTGAAGTTTGTTACATTCACTTTATCAATTAATATGGCATTTTTCTTTCCCAAACACCAATTCCGGTCATATTTCACTATCCTTTGTCTTTTCAAAATACCTTTACTCTATTCTTCACTTATGAAAAAATCAATTATTTTAAAGAGAACAACAGTTAAATAATTCATTTCATAAATTCTCATTTAATGTAGTCGTAGTTTCTTTTTTTCTCGCCACACATACGAGATCAAATTTTTAATCCCATTTGGATGCCCTTCAATTCCCAGTTGGATCAATGATGACTTATCACATAATCTCAACTCAGAGTAAGCGCAGCTTAGCCGTATGTCAAAGTCGTATCAGAGACGGCGATCAGTTACGGTAGCTGCCATAACGCAACTTGTACTGAACTTTCTCGTTCTAAGTCCGCAAATTTAAGAAAACCAGTCCAGAGATAACTGCACTTTGAGAATGAGCTACCTCACGCACCAGCCCCAACTAAATTAATATCCAGTTTTATTTCATTTTTAGACATTTTCACATAACTTCATTTATCCAATTATGCTAATTTAAATCACTTTCTGATCGTAAATAACAAACGAATAAATTTGAAGGGCATTTATGATTTAGACCGGGAGAGTTAGCAGGCATGCGAGTCCAGCACTGGGGTTTCGCAGACCGAGTGTTTTGTACACGGATCTGAGACCTGACGGTGGATTATCGATGCCACCTAATACATAAGCGGGATGTATAGATGAGATATCTATAAGCTGACTTCTCTGACAGGCCGGTTTCGAGGTTTCTTCACTTCAATATTGATAGTGTAGATATTGAGTATTCATGTGTTGAAATTCAATGAAATTGAATGTTCATTGCTGATATTGAAGAGTGCTGCTCAAATGCAAGAATTGCAGTCAGATTGCCTACGTTTGCCCATTGCGGACACCCGTCTTTCATTAGACTAGAGCCGATCGTGTCCGAGCGCCTCCCCACTCGCTAGGTTGCTTCAAAGCTGACCACATTGTTGGCCCTCACGTAAGCGTTGGACCAGGGTACTACAAGTGCGCGCCCACTTCAGCAGCTCTGCTTACTCCGTTAGTAGGTAAAGGCCGTGACCATACCTTTCCCATCCTTTGGAAGGAGTGATTAGCTAAACCCCCATCCTCATCTGGACCGTCGCAACGGCCGAGACTAGCACGCAAATGGCGAAAACGTTTGGAGGGTTGCAGCGTCACAAAAAAGAAGTAGATAATAATACATACTTTTGAGATTTATTTGAAAAAAGATCGTAAAATCGTGTCGGACAGATGAGTTTTATTATAACCCAGATAGTATTTTCAATGCTAAAATGAAAAACCAATTACTTTTTTAACCAACTTTTCATCATTTCATCCCTTTGTCTTAGTATTCCGCCTCACACAAGTTCATTTTCCCGACTTCCACTTTTCCTCCCTACGCGCCTTCCACTGGTGTGCGAACTGCGCGGCGCGTCCCACGCGGAGCGGCGGCGGCAAGACGCCATCTCACGACATTCGCCGCTTCATCTGCATAACTACAGCGCGCGCGCGCGAGCGTGCGTGAGCGGGGTCGCGGCGCGTGACCTTTGACACTTGGCACGACGCAACGTCTGAGGAGGGCGTGTGTGTGAGCGAGCGCGATTCGAGGCGGGAGGGGGCGGGGGGGGGGACGCCGGGTGCGCAAATTGCGCTAATCCGCGCCCACGGCCCTGGAGCCGCCCGCCTGGCGCCGGCGTTGGCGCTGCCGCTGTCGCCTCCTCGCTCGTTAAACACGCCGCCCAACCGGCGAGAATTGGGGCAGTGCGATTACTTGGGCGGCTCTCGGTTATCTGTTGTAGTGGAGTTGTCTGGGTCTGGAGGACCTACGTCGACGAGGTAAATTATGGGAGAGGGAAAGTGTGGAAATGTTTAAAGCTCAGACCACCGATGAAAGGGAAAGCTTTTAAAAATTGATTAGAATAATATTTTATTATATACGCGAAGGACTGAAAGATCTCAGTAATTGTGAGAGATGAAGTGATGACCTTCCCTTTCTGGTGTTCATAAAAATCTTGTTCTGTTTTATGTTGCAGGTAAAGGTAATTAGTCGAGTTTATAATTAATAATTTTATTTTAAACTAAGTATTGTACTAAAAACATTGCATTGTATTCAGAGTTCTGAAGACTCAATGAGTTAAACTGGCGAAAAGTTGGCTGCAGTGATTAAATTAACCATCATATAATTGAAAACTTTACGGAATGATTTGGATTCGCAAGGTGATCGTATCATTTATTAATATTTCATACTTGTCAAGGACTAATGCCTATTTCATATACACTTCGAGAAATCGACTCTTAGGAGCAGAAGCTTCACGACACGCTACGTATACAACGTACTCGGTTGAATCCCTTTCACACTCGATAGATAATGCCAATAATTTACCTCGTGGATACTGGAGATTATAAAGCGCATGAAAAAGATCCCCGTGGTATTCCTCCTGAAAATTTCTGCTGAAAGTAAATCCGTAGTTAGTCAAACACACTCTATCAGAGTTCAATTTAGTTAGCAAGATGCAGGGTCGGAGCTAGACAATTTTGGTCACCACGTAATGCTGAAACGTACCCCCCCCCCCCCGAATAAAATAAAAATGTAGAAGTTGTATCAAGAAACTGCATTACTTATTTTATTTATTTCAACAAATAATAAGAATTTTTTATGCTAGAAAAAGTTTCTGGAAATATATTTTAAATAATATTTTTAAGTAAGAGTATTAATAATAAAATAACACAATTTCCCCAGTGAGCTTGAAGTACTAAAAATATTGTTGTATTTAATTAATTTTTAATAAAATCACTTGTTGTTAAATACAAGAAATAGTTATATGAATTTCAGTATAACCTATTTGTATATTAGCATCATTTGATTCATTTCGTAGAGTCATACCTTATAAACAAAGACTGTTAACTATTAGACTAATTAATTATTTAAGGTAAGACAATAAGCTAAGACTACATAGACTAAATAACTATTTAAGGTAATAATTTAATTGGAAATTTTATGAAATATGAGGCTACTATACAGTAACTAGACGATTTTCTAGAGTTCTAATTTATTTTTCAATATTTTAATAATTTTTCCCATCAGTCCCATCATCGGGCTTTGCGGGGCCCGTGAAGCGTGAAAAACGAATACATTGAGAAAACATGAACACGGAAGGTAAACGTTTATTATGAATGTTGATAAGATAAATTATTTTCTATTATATTCTATTAATTTATCTTCAAGAACACACACTGATTATTACACTAGATATCTCATTTTGAACGCAATTTTCTATTTTCGGCAAGAATTTGACTAAAGATACTTCTTAGGTAGTTGAAGAGCAGCAGTTGTAATGAAGTTCTTATATTTATAATGCACATATTGCGAGACGAAAAACTTAGGAAATATGTCTAATGGTTCTTGAGTTTGGATCACAGGAAAGAAAGAAGACACTTTACTGTGTCTGTTTTCTTTCCTGTAATCCAAACTCAAGAACCATTAGACATATAATTACAACGGGTCAAGAATCATTGAATAACTCAGGAAATATTGCTAAAGCAAGTAAAATGCTCGCACATTTATTGGCACTGTGAATAATATTGTGGCGATAATTGTTAGATTAAAGTGCTCAATTTCCTTGTTCTGTTTGTTGTATGCTCTGTTTGTTGTATGTTCTGACTTAGAAAATGCTCGTCCTTTGCTCTTTCCATGTTATTGAATAAACTGAATATTAAAGAAATTTAAAAACTCGCTTTTTTGGCGCAGGATTCCAGGCTGTAGATCTCGATTGCCCAGGTAACATAAGCCTTAATTCTCCACTGAAAAATATTACTTTTGCACCATGTAGTACATTCATTAAATATGGGTCTTCACCTTTCATGTTGTTTGTCAATAACTGGTCTATACTAGGCGTACGCACAACAGTAGTTTAAGGACCAGGGTATCCGCGAGCACACGGGTTGCCACTAGAGCCTACGGCAATGCAAGCTCAGTTCTAGGTAGACGGCAAGTAATACTTGTGTCCTCTTCCTGTAAAAGTAGTTAACGGGCAACATACGCGAGAGGATTACTGTTTATAGGCGATAAAGACTTTTTTCTTTTTTCCACTGGTTTCGATTCAGAACAATCTCTCTCGTCTTGTTCTTGGTAATATAGAAAATGCTCCTTGAATAGCAACTGAGATCACGAAATCTCAACAAAACTCGCCAAATGAACACCGCACACCTCCCGTAGAAGAGAAACGGGTGAGGGGTGGAGGGGGAGAGGAGCATAGATCTTAAGAAGACACTAGATGTGCACGAGCGCCACTGTTCCACTCCCAAATTGAAGAGAGAATATGATCTAGAAATACATTTTATAACATTAATACAGCCTTTTAAAATCTAATTTCCGAAATAGGGATGCATCTCGTATTTTCTCCATAAGTGAAAGGCAATATTTAAATTCTCGTGCTTTGTTGCCATCTTAAAGGCGGATTTCTCGGGGTTCAATTTGGGGGTACGTATCGCTGCCAGCCGCTACGAGGTGGTGGGGCCCTGGAAAGAAGGTCGAAGAAAGTGAACCCCTTATTGTCAAGAGCATTTTTCGTGATACGATCCCCTACATTTAGCTTGTTGGGTACGCCTGATATAGTGTCAATCACTGCAACTGGGATCATTGAAGAACAATTACTTATTTTCCACATAAATGCTTAGCTCCTTCAGAGTTAGAAAAAAAATCTTTCTAAATAGGTGCATGCGCAGGGAGATCGGTTTCTCAACAACTGAGTTACTCTGGACTTGATCACAGAGAATTTAGGCACTGAATAAAGAACGGAAGATACGCAGAAGTATTAAGCGTCAGTGAGATGAACCTAGTACTTGATAGACACATTGTTTGTGGCAAAAACAAAATCGCATAAAAATTCATTCGAGGTCAAGTACGAGTAGATCACTAAAGGTTATTAAAACTCCAAAACAAAAATCATAAAACGAGACGTTCCAGAGTAAATAATGGCATCTAAAATTTTAGGCAAATCCGAGATAAATTCTTTCGTGAGGAAGAAGTAATTCTGACTATATTTCAATATACTTCAATAACGGGCAACAAATGGCAGCGAATTCGCTTTATGTTATGTTGTGACTCGTTTTGTGCAAATTACTGTTTGATATTGCATTTCCCCGCGAAACGTGAAACGGGAGTTACAAAATGAACACCTTAACGCCTCGAATGTTTTAGTTATGTATTTTACAATTCAACATCCACGAAATGACGTTTTTTAAATCATTATAAGAAGTGTATATTGAAAAAGATTTTGATTAAATTATTTCCTTATTGAGATACCTCACAAAAAGATTATTCTGGTACTAATAATTGGACTGTATTTCTCACAGTATTTGGCGTCTAAGGATCTGGAAGGAGATTGGAATAATTTTAAAAGAAAATATACTTCTCAGAATGTCTCATTCATTTACCTTCAACAAATTGAGAAAATCCGCTCAGAACATCTCCTTCATAGGTGAGCTTGAAATGTACTTCTGAACATGTAAGATCTCATTTTATGATCTGAATTTACGAATACTTCCTCTAAGAATTCCTCACTAAAACAGAATTAGTATACTTATAAATATCTTATTATCTTTTGTGTTCTCTGAGCTCCTTGTAAATATACTTTCTCGTTTTACAGATTATCATTTTCAGATTTTCGAATTTTGTCTCTCCCATTGAAGAGCTCTCAGTCCGTAGCTTACGATTTTGTACACAAAACTATTTTCAATTTTCCTTTAAATATCTTCATTTACAAAACCTTTTACTTTCATATTGCTATTAAACCGATGTGTAATATTCTCCTCTATATTCCGAAAAACATTTCAAAAATTTATTAAACTGTTTGTTAGTACACCATAATTTGGATTTGAACACTTAAAAAAGTAAATCTTCGTTTCACAACAACGAATGAAAATCCAACACCTTCCCGTGAGCAACAGTACCTTACACAACATTATGAATAGCTTCTAAGCGAACACTTTGTCTCGCAACATGTTACAAAACCTTCCTCTCCCACATCCTTATCAACTCCAGATCTTGTTCCATTACAGCACATTACGCATTAGGATAGCGTTGACATTACGGTGTCCTCGCAAATTATAAGTGTTCCATTCACATAAAGAAGTCCTCTGTGTTTTCAACTCTACGTCAAGTTCCCAGCCTGGAAACAGAGCGTCCTACAAAACCCACAGAGCAGGAAAAAGAATGGGCGGTCAATATTTTCACAAGTCACACATAGGGCTCCGTGGCGGTGTGGGTGTGTACACTCCTTTTGTACGGCACCTCGGCTCTCAGTATTCACGAGTTAACGAGCAAACGCAGAAACGACGCTAGCGGTCCGCTCTAGGGAGCGCAGTGGGGGAAATGACATTGTGAGGGGGCACAATCCGACATTATTCAGTCAGGGTGGACTCGTGTTCGGCCGAAGAAAAGTTCGAGGGTCAACTTCTGTGGAACGATAGTGCATGAAACTTTAACTTGAAAAGTATTACATATTGGTAACTTATAATGAAAGGTAAAAGATTAAAACAACTCGATAACTTATGTTTACTATATGATAGAAATATTTCCTACGATTTGAGGTATAATTCATACATATGAGAAATTTAGTATGATATGAGAAATATCTGATGTAAGGGAGATATGTTTGTAAAAGGAACCTTATTCGTTTACTGCATTGATGAAGTTATGTTCGTGTATGACAAAGCTATCAGCAACCCTATACCACTTTTTTAATTTCAATAAATATTTTTGTTCCGGAGAAGAATACCAAACCTTCCTCTAACTAGTATATGCCCACAATAATAACGTAGGCTTAGGTCATTCCAAGCTCATCTAAAAAAATCATAGTATTTCTCTAATTTAATTCCAATCATGCGTGAATAACTGGATGATAAGTCCATGAAGGCGTTCTAGTCTAGGCTCGGTCCATCTTTACTAGATGAGATGAGATTATAGAACAAAAATACAAACATACTACCAGATATATAATGTTGGGGTCTATAAAGACCACAGATATGGTACAGGGTCATCAGCTGTTTGCCCGAACGCGAATTCGAAGCAATTCGGATCCACTCTGATCGTATCCTTTGAATCGAAGTATCCGATATTCCGAATCCGATAGGGGATACGTGTACTTATGAATCCACAACTGAATCTTCGTGGAGTATGAGGTGCTAGGTAAGAGTTTCAATGACGACCGATTTTTCACAGAAGATATCAGATTTTTGATATCAGATATATAGATCGAAGTCGAATAGTACCTGGATGGAAACTGGGCCAACAGTGATTTTGATCAGACGTTTCAATGGATTCCTTCAATTAATTCATGTGTATTTCGGAGCAGTGCCACAAACAACGGTCCACGGACTGTGCGCGATCCCAGGGGGTATGAGGTTAGTCTCCTCGCTTTCAACCGTTGGAACCGGGGTTCACATTATGGTCAGTCATTGTGAAATTTGTGAGGGACAAAGTGGATTTGCTCCTGTGTTCCCTTTTTATTCCACCATTGCTCCAACACATTCAAATCGTATTTTCCTACAATGCCTACTAACCAAAATCCTTTCGCCCATTCATCGAAATCATTCACCGATTTCCTTAAGATTCAGGCACCAATACTGCAGTTAGAGTGTAAGTGAAGGTTTATTTCTTATCCTCTCACAATCACACCTTTAGGGGGCGAATGATGGCTCGTTCCCCCTTCGTACGGTCTATCTCCACTTCAAACGGTCGTTGAATTTGTGTCGGCAAAATTGGATCACGGTTAATATCCTCGAGATTCTTCCCTTTTCTCGGACTCGCATTCCACTAGCTTCTCTTTCTTCAAGCTCAGGATTCACAAGGTCTATGATCATACAATCATACCGTCATAGTCATATGGACAATCAGTACCATTTCTCATTGTCAGTAAGTACCCCCTAACAGTGAAATATGAAAATCTAGTTATTGAAATGGATGTGGATTACGGCAATCTCCGGTCTCCATGACATATCATGTCATGCGATACCATAAATAAATAAAATGTTTGTTTTATCTCTGCTCGTAGAAATTTGATAATCTAGTATCTTTAGGCCTCAACCACAATAAACCACAGTGATGCTACATCAGCATAAACTTTCTAACGTTATTTCTTACTTTTACTATTTTTGAAAACTCGGAAAATTCAACGAAAATGAGACCTGCTTCTCTCATTTCTGTATGTGATGTATGTGAATCAATTCTGTATGTGAAAAAAAATTGAAGTGAAAGTGCATATATTTTTTTATTTGCATTAACATTTTTTATTTGCATTAACCAGAAATTTTGCGAAAACACTTCTTGTTTTCAAAAAATTTAAATTTTTTTTTAAAATTATTATTATTATTATTATTATTATTATTATTATTATTATTATTATTATTATTATTATTATTATTATTATTATTATTATTATTATTGATAAATAAACTCTTTTGATGGCTATTATGATAAGAGATCGGTTGATATCGATTAAAATCTGAGTTATTCCGATATAAATTATATAGGCAGAATAGGTTCATATTTAAGTTTTCACGACTCGCCAAAGAAGAACATTTTACGACGATTTAGTCTCACAGAAAAATATGATTTTCCTTTAAAGTACTAACGCACAATTTAGTAACGCACAACATTGTAGGAAAAATTAAAAATAAACAATACTTGTTAGTAGAAGGATTACTTATCACGGGAGGTTGAAGAACTCTAATTGGAGCCTGAATGGACTTGAAGATCTCGCTGAATGAGATGAAGACAGATAAAGAAACAGCTATGATGAGATTTGAACCCGGAACCGTCACAAACTCTTAACTGGGAAATTTCAAACTTATAATTCATACCACATGACCACCTAAAGTACTGTTCCTAGCCACTGCGATCGCAGCGCTAGCGTCGCGCCGGCCGCCGCCGCGGCCTTCGGGTCCGGTCCTGGCGTGTGGGCTCGCGTTGTTAGCATTTTAGATAATTTATACGACGGCCAAGCATGAAAACACCCCACGCCGTGCGCATATAAAGAAACTTGTGATGTATCTGGTTGGCCGGCGGAGCAGGGGCGCGGCGCGCCGAGGTGTGGACGAGACACTTGTCGAGCAGGCGGCGGCGGCGGCGGAGAAGGTAAAGACAGTGACGGTGATGCTGTTAGCGGAGGAGTAAGTGTCAGTGTTAAGGTGTCGGCGTGGTGAAAGCGGTAGTAGTGGTGGTGTCGGATGTGGTAGTGGCGGTGGTGCAGGTGAGGGTGCAGGCGGTGGCGGAGGCGGTAGCGGAGGCGGTAGCGTAGATGGTGATGGAGGCGGTGGCGGCAATGGCGGAGGCGGTATGGTGGAGATGGCAGCGAGCATTAGGTGAATGGCCATGAAGGGGGGGGGAGTAAGGGATTGGAAAAAGGAAGACTTATGTGTGATGATGGGTGGGATCAGGAGAGATAGATAACGCGTGTGATCCAGATACACTCCCTTGAAATGGATCACCTTTGTGTTCACATTGCTAACTCTTACCTTCTTTAAGGCGATTGCGTGAAGACAGATCACTCGTTTAAAGTGGAGTTCCCCCTCAAAATCGCAGCACGCTGACCGAATCTATTCGCAGCCATGACGAATATGTCTATTCAATGATGCGGTGTTTTTCGGATAGCCTTATTCAGACCTAGCTATTTTATCAAATTGTTGAATTTCTATATTTATAAAATTAAAAATGTTGCATTCTTGAATACCACAAATATTATTTCGTCACAGTGATTCACTATTATTACTGTAACTAATATTGCGTCATCTGCCGACACCACCACGAACTACTTGTATGCGCGTATTTCGTCATCAGCCGGAAGCCCTCGAACTAGCTAGTTCCAGAGTGTTCTTGGCGCTAATCGCAAAGTCCAGAAAATTCTCGATGGCGCCCGCCGAGTATAAATACGCGGCGGCCAGCGACCGTGAGTGAGTCTTAAGTCCGAAGTGGAAGCTGAGCTATGAAGTGTGTGCATTGCGGTGAATAGCAGTGCAGTGATTGTGTTCAGTGACGTGAACCGTGGCCAGCGCCGTGAACTGTGGTCAGTGCAATGGACTGTGGTCAGTGCATCGAACTGTGGTCAGTGCAGTGGACTGTGGCCAGTGCATCGAACAGTGGTCAGGTGCGGCAGTGTAAGAGAAGTGAACAGTGTAAATAAATAATCAAGAGAAGTGTGCCGTATAAAGAATAATCAAGTGAAGATTATCTGCACAAAAATCAAGTGTTTTCAGTGATTGTGTTAAGAAACAAAATAAACGTTTTTGTCAAAATAACACCAGAGTTTTAATTCACCTCCTAAAATCGTAACATTACGTTAATAAAAATTATGTATAAATGATTATCAGATCATTGTAATTAATAGAGCATGATGAAACTAGTAATGCTACAGAATGGCACAGACTTTCCCGTACTAGTTAGTTTCCTTATCTCCTCAATCTGTCCTATCTTTTCAGTTTGGCTCTACCTTCTCCTCAAAACACATTTCTACACGTTTTCCCAGTTTTTTTCGGGTCCCTGATAGTAGAATTGAAATATGACTTTGATAATATTGTAGAAAGATAAAGTTCGTCCTACATTTTCATTGGAATATTTGAGGTATTTTTTAAGAAAATTTTATTTGAACGTTATTTGAGCTTTATAAAACCTGTCCTTTCATTATTTACTCTTTTGGCTGTCAAGTGTTCCAAATGCCCGAATCAGGGATGGAATAAAGCAATTGTAATTAGATTCTACCAGAATATTCCTTACAAAATAAATCCGTAATATTCGAAAGGTTTCCCTATTTTACATTACATGAAGTAAAAACACAACATGTTCAACTTCACTGCTCAAGTTTCACTCAAGCACAGAGGAGAAAGAGTAGGAAATCAACATCATATTATTATTGTACTATACTGTTCGTTAAATTAGTCATTACATTAAATGGCTAATTGAATTTACAAATATGAATAATTGATGTAAAAAAGATAAATAGTAACTATAAACTGCACAAGATAAGTAGTAAACTATAATGACGTGTGATTGCAAACAGAGTTATTTTGTCGGAACGTTTTTTGTAGTTATAGGCGGAATTTGGCTGAGGAAACAGGCAGCCAAATATTTAGAAGTATGGTAAGTACTTACTACTTCAAATGCTTACTGTCCTAAGCTACTTAAGACTAGCAACTTGACATAATTAGAGAAAGTAGGTAGAAAACATTAATTTTCATAACTCACCCAGTGATGGATAAAACCTTTTATAAAACCCAAGAAGAAAATTCACGCCATATATGGAACTTAAGTTATCTAGATGACTTTAGTCCTTAACGATGATTGTGAACCTGTGGGGAATGCAATTAGTAAAGAATTATTGACTCGGGTGGTACTCCTAGGAAGGAGCAGCGAGAAGAGATCTCTGTCATACCAACAAGTATGGATTAGAAATAACAATGCAATACTTACAAAACCTGATCCCACTATAACTAGAACTGTATTCTCCTTTGAGTAAACCATTTTGAGATGGGATGCTGAGATGAACTGGAATGAACGTTCAGCCCATTCTCAGAGAATCTGGTTCAAGAAGAGCGACAAAACGGGAAGCATTCGCCGAGCAACATCCATGTTGCAGAGAGGATTTCAAATACTTCCTTATTGGAAAATGAACTGAATTATACTCTAAGCCACAATACTCGTACTTTGACTTGTACATAGATCTAGACTGTGGACAAAAATGTATTTGTAACCAACATTCTGCCTGAAATATGACATTAAATGAAATACGCATTAAATCGCCCATCTCGATCGTTGTATCATCTTGTATCCCTTGTGCTTCTATTCCGTAGTATGTAGCACAGTTTTTAACTTTTATTGACAATAAATAAAATCGTAGATCAGGTAGGGACGGATCAGCAGGGATTATCCAAGGCAGAAACGGATCTAGAAAATATATCAGGGAAGAGAGCAAATTTAATATGAACTCCCCCTACCAATAAATAATTTTGAAATTGTATTTTCAAAAATTTTTGACTTGACTTCATAATGTATATTCATAATGGGAATTATTTCATGGTATGTGATGCTGCCAAAAGTGGTATTTTTTTAAATAAACTGAGTAACGTTACAAAAAACTAATCTAGGCCCACCTGCCTTACCCCCGGAAAACCAGACAAATATTACTTGGACGACTTTCGACTCGATGAAAAAGTAGAGAGAGAAAATTTTGTTCCCAGCAGTCAGAAGGGAAGTGAAGTTGGGCGGTTAGTGTAGCGGTTCAAGCATCAGCTGTGGGCGGTGTTGTCCTGGAACGTCATGACTGCGGCAATGGCAGCGAGGAGACAAAGGCGGGAAATGCCGAAGCAACGGAAGCAGCAATGCAAGCAGCAAACGGCGCGATGCTTTCTCGGTCGCGTTCTGTGACTTACAGTGGGCGTGGATATCTCCTACAGAGCAAATTGTGTATTTGTTGAAAACAATGAAATTAAATATTGCGATTAGGTCTTTTTAAAACAAAATAAAAATAAATCATGGATTTCGAGGCTCTTATCTTATATATATATATAATACGGAGTTGCTCTACAGCTGTCGCCGTGTCTCCGCTCTCAGTCTCCATGCCTCTCTATTTGACCATAGATCTTCCTTCATTTCTCTTGCCACCATAGCCTCTCGCACTCCCTGCTGCCATGCAAGTCTGGGTCTTCCTCTCTTCTGTCTTTCTGTCGGTACCCATTGCAGGACTCGTTTTGGCCACCTTTCGTCTGTCATTCGCATAACGTGACCATACCAAACGATTTGTTTTTTCTCTCTTTCATCAAGGATAGATTTCTTAACATCCATTTTCTTTCTTATTTCTTCGTTCCTGATTTTGTCACGTCTACTGTAACAGCAACTTCGACGCCAGTAGTCCATTTCAAGGGCCAACAGCTTCTTTCTTGTTCTTTTATCAACTTCCCAAACTTCTGAACCATACGTTGTAACACTCTTGACTAGTGTGGAGAAAAGACGTCTTTTAGTAGTATTAGTGATGGTTTTGTTCCATAACACAGAGTTTATACTTCGTGTCACGTTTCTCCCCAAGCTTATTCGTCTCTCAATTTCTTCTTGACTATTACCCTTTTTGTTAAAGAGTACACCCAAATATTTGTATTTGTTTACTCCTTTCATTTTTTCCCCGTTTTCCAGAAGAAGATCTTCAATCTCATTGTTACCAACTGCCAGGTATTCAGATTTGTTCATGTTGATAGTAAGTCCTGCTTTTAAAAAGTGTTCATTGAGTTTACGGATCATGAAACTCAAATCGTCCGCATCTTCTGCAATTACTACCTGGTCATCGGCAAAATATAATGTAAATAATTTATCCTCTCCGATTGTCATTCCCATTATTCTGCATTGTTTCTCCCACTGCTGTAAAATTTGATGCAGATAGACTTTAAACAGTGTTGGGGAAAGACAGCAGCCCTGACGAAGACCTTTACTGACCGGGAATGGATCCGAGAGCCTACTGTAGATCTTAATCTGAGAGGTGTTGTTCTTATATAGATTCTGTATGGCTCCAATTAAATTCTCATTGATTTTAAGTCCCTTCATTTCTTCCCATACTCTAGCGACTGGTACATTGTCATACGCCTTCTGAAGATCAATGAAACCCAGATGAACTTCCCTACCTCTCCTTGTTCTCTTTTCTATAAGCTGTTTCAATGTAAATATATTGTCTATGACCGACCTACCGGCAGTAAAACCACATTGTTCCTCTCCGATTTTACCTTTTATCTCTTCTTCTATTTTATTTCGGATTATTTTACTATACAGTCTACCTATAGATCCAATAACTGCTATTCCTCTGTAGTTCGTTTCGTTGTCTCTAGATCCTTTCTTATGGATCGGTGTTAGGTAAGATGTTCGCCACTCCTGAGGAGGATCTTCTCCATTCATGCACCTTGAAAACATGTGTTTGAGCATTTGGTGCAGTTTATAGGGACCGTATTTCAGTAGTTCTGCCGGAATATCTCCTGGTCCAGATGACTTATTAGATTTCATGGTCTTAAGCGCTTTTTCTAAATCTTCAATTGTCAGATCTACCCTTTGCTCAAATTTCACTTCCTTGTTTGACTGGAAGTTTCTGTTTTCTAGCAGCAGTCTTCCAAAGTACTCTTTCCATTTATTGATGCTGATGCTTGATAATGCAATATTGTTTTTGTCATTTGTTTTAATAGATTTAATTAATTTCCAGGCTTCTGAACTCTGTGCTCCTCCTATGAATTGTTCTATATAATCGCATTTATCCAGCCACAATTTATTCTTCCTTGATAACACGTCTTGTTTGACTTCTCTACTTATTGTTTTGTACTGTAAATTAGTTTCATTTTTCTTGTCACTAAGCCATTTTAAATACAGCTCTCTTTTCCTTTTAATCTTTTCTTCTAGACTTGTGTCCCACCAGTAGTGTTTCGGTTTTAATTTACAAGTACCTAAAGCCTCCTCTGCGGCTTGGTGAATGCATTCTTTTATGTGTTCATATTCTTTTTCTATTGGCCTGTGCTTTACCAATAGTTTAACTTCAAGTCTTTTTCTGTAAAGATATGCTGTACTTTCATCGAAGAGACTGCTTAATTTGTATTTGGTAGGTTTCATGACAAATCCATCTTTATCTTCTTTATCCGCGCTATTTGAAGTAAATGGTATGTATATTTTAGCAATTACCAAACAATGGTCGCTACATTGGGCTCCACGTTTCACTCTAACATCTTGTATTTTGAGTAAAGTCTTTTGTTTGGTTATACAGAAGTCTATTATAGATTTTAGTTTCTTAGTATGTTGGTACCAGGTGTACTTGTGAATATCCTTATGTTGGAAGAAAGTGTTGTTAATTTTCATCTCATACTCTTCGCAAATATTAATAAGTCTCTTACCGTTGTCACTGCGTGTCTCCTCTCCATATTGACCCACAATGTTGTGGTTCTTTTCCCTTCCAACTCTACCGTTAAAGTCTCCTGCAAATATTATTTCATGAGACTTATGAATACTGTCTAGAGTTTCTTTGACTATCATTTCAAAATCATCTTTCCTAGCTATTGGGGCATCTTCATTCAAATTATATATTCCAATGACACTTATGTATTTTCCTCTGATTTTTAACACTACTTTAATAAGACGTTCGTTTATATATTCCCAACTTTTTATACATTTACCGAATCTTTCACTGATGACAATGGAAACTCCGGCTTTAGCATTTTCATGTTTGTTTACGCCACTGTAGAAGTGCACAAAGTTGTTCAGTTTTTCGCTTCCTTTGCCTTTCTTTTTTGTTTCAGACCAGATGGCTATATCTATGTTTCTTCTCATCATTTCCTGGATTACTTCTTGTTGTTTGTTCGAGATGCTTTGTATATTCCATATACCAATATTCAGAGTCCATTTTCTTTGCCGATGTCGTTTCCCTTTTGAAATATCCGAGGCATTCACATGACTGAGATTTTTAGCGGTGTGATGTTTTACGTGTGCAGGGTGCTGGCCTACAGCACAACCCCCAATCCTGGAGGACCGGAGCTTTTCTTTCAGGGGTTTCCATCCCTTAGGCTGATTGCTTCCACCATAGCTTAAGGAGTCCAGCCTACTCCTGATCCACTCTTTAGTGACGATTTAATTCCCAAGGTTAGTGAACCCCACCTTCCCCCGTTGGATCATCCGCCGGCTCTTATCTTAATACTCTTTATTAGTAATATTTTAGAGAAGGATAATTTTCAATGGCAAAGTAGTTTGTGTGAGTGAGTGTGTTTGTCTGTGTGTATAAAAGCACAACAATATTTGAAGCTATTGTACAAATAAAAGATGTGTAATATGCAAAAAGATATATGCAACATAAAACGAATACCACTTTAACTTTTAACTTCTCCAGAGTTGGTTACTTACAATTTTTATTTCCACGAGAGATATAATTTTAGCAACTGTTAAGCATTCATACAATTTACACTAAATTTTAGAACGAAGCATATTACAAACATTTCCTCTGTTTTTACGTTGCTATCATACTATGTAATTTGAATTGTGTTTTTTCGTGTAGTTTGAATTGTAGTTTATTACACTCATTACTGAATGAGTTACAAATTTCTTCATCTAAAAATTTAGCTATTTTATAACTTGTAATTAAATACTCAATTACGTACAGCATTCGAAATCTAAGGATTTATCTCTAACGCTGAGGCTAGTGCTTAGGTTGCACTGTTCACAACCCCCAGATAATCCAAAAAAGAACTTATAATATGTTATTATATGTAAAGGAAATGTAAATTTTCCCTTTAATGACATTTCCCTTTTAAGATATTGCAGAAATATCGATGTATTTGACATCATTGTGAAATCAAAGAACTCCCGACGAGCGGTCTCTCCGGCGTCTGGTGCTCTTCCAGGCAGTGCAACGAAAGCTCTCGTCTCTATTACTGTATTTCTTGAATTTACTCTTTTGCCCTAGGCTCCAACACTGGATCTTCGGCGCGGCAAACAATGGGTGGGGGTTCTGGTCATCGAACGCGGCGCATCGTCCGAGGGGAATACCAATTGTCTGTCATCGTCTGACACTAGCTGGCTTAATTTTTTGAATTTCACGTGTTATTCAAAGTGCAGTCAGTTCATTATTCACCTCAGTCAATCATTGACAGTGTTGGCTGCATTAATTATGATGTTTGGAGAACCTATTTTTATTTGATGTAAGGGGTTTTGACTCAAAACATACATTTCAGAAGTCCTTGGTGTACAGTTGGCCGTTCTAGAAGGAAGTGCCTTCTGTCTCTCAAGGTATGTGCATCTTCCCAACAGCATAGAGAGTCTGCGAGCGTTGTGAATGAGAGGAAGAGCTTTTCATTGTTATAATGGGTGAGAGGGTAGTGAAAGTTTCGAAATAAAATCATTTTATATGTATGTGTACGATGTGTTCAAACAATAGTGCTTGTCGCAAAGTGCTGCGATCAACGTATTTTCAAAAGCAAGTTCCCCGGCTTAGGTGGCTCGGGGCATCAATTTATGTCACTGCAGTGCCTCTGGCCGGGAGGCTCTGGTGTTCGAGTCCTGACGGTGACAGGATTTTCGATATTAGCTACATAGGTAGCAAAATTCAACCGGATGTGTGGTAGCACTCAGTGGTTGGCTGTTCTGATCAGTGGTTTTCAGGTTTCTCTGATCAACTCCAGACGAATGACGAAGCAGTATCCTCAATAAATGGGCCACCGACCACGCGTGATCTTTCCTTCCTTTTTCTTGTCCTATACTTACCATGTAAATGGATTTGAGGCGTTGTTTTGTCGTATATATTTATTTTAGCATAAAGCTTTTTTGGCCGCATTGCGATCATCTTCAGTGCTATTCTGAGGCGACTGGGGGCCTCGGTCCAAACAAGACAGCCATTACCTACCATTATACTTATCATTTACTTGCACTCATACTTACGCATGAACTACACATTTGCCGGGAGACCAGTCGGAAACTTAGAGCTTGTCCCGCCTGGAGCGGTGCCCCGCTGGTGTGAAATACCTGGTTGAAGAAAATCTCGCAAAACGACGCGTAGGTCGGCGCCAAATCGCGCCATCAGCGGAAGATCACAACCACATCCCGCGATAATAACATGCGGGAATAATGATCTGGGTAGTTAACGCGCCCGAAATCACTAATAAATCAGTGGAAAGCAAGATTTTTTTGTTTTATATAAATTCTATTACCTTCAATTGTCTCAATGTATGTATAATACAAAAACTCGAGTGCCCACTGGAAATAAAAGCCAGAACCACGTACATCGGAGGTACATATACTTGACCCGAACACTATGCATAAAGTATGTAAGTAATGTTTCAATATAAATTTTTGTTAAACTTAATTTTAATTAATTTACATGAATTGACTACGTTTTATTATATATTAGTCTTCTCTCCCTCTCCCCTCCCTTATTTTTCTCCTTTTCTCTTTTTCTCTCTTCCTTATGCCGTTATCTCTTGATACCCTTTTCTCGTACCCCCGTTTGTATTTTTTAATATTTTTGATTCTTACTCTTCCAATTCGCGCCCTCCTCGGCCCAGTGTGCGGCGCAAGAATGGCCGTGGTGCGAGAGGAATCCTGCAGGGTGGGCGACGCCGTGGTGGGGGATGGGGACGCAGGGGCGACGCCGCAAGAAGTGCCCGGGGCTCGAACGGAATGCCTTGGCAGCGCACCGCGCGCAGACGCGCAGGAAGAGCCTTCAGAATTCGACCAGCGGCTTTGGTTTGTCTCAATGCGCCCACCCCCCCACCCCCACCACCAATTTGCCAGCCTATTTCACAGCAACTGCTACCGGGCATTTCACGGCAACTGGTCTCTATACGCAGCAGCCGACTTCCAAAACTCTTTAAATTCCAAACGTGAGTCCGGAAAGCAACGTGGAAATAATTCTAGATCAAAAAAGAAAGTGCAAGAGTCCTCAAATTGCCGACAGTGACAAATAACCTCGTGTAGATGAAGAGGAAGACCTACAATCTAATAGAAAGCAACGGGAGAATAAGTTAATCATTAGACGAGTACTAACTGAAGAGACCGCAGTGTTAGACCTGAGATGTAAACTGAAAAGTAAACCTAGAAACGCCTAGTCGTGTCCTAATCTCTCAAAATGCCATTAATATCTTCCATTCATGTTCAGCGAACCACAGAACACTACTAGTGTCAGCCTCTTTTGACTGACGCCAGTTGACACTGACACGGTCCTGGTCGCTAAAACCGTTGTAGTCTGTAACATTCGTTAATCGACTGACTTCGCACTGATTGCTTGAATGTTATTAATCATCGTGACACATCGGCAGAAAATCGCATTTCAACGGCTAACCGCCCGAACTGCTTCGTTACCAAAGAATGTCGTTGTCGATTGTTCGCACTGATTCAGCGCATGGTTTGGGATGCCCAGCGTTTCTCTCACAGTGGCCGAGACGAATGCGACCAGTTACGTGCTATAACGAAAGCTTCTCTCTTGTGCCAATACGAAGAAAAGCCCACTAAGATAGCAGAGTAATTGGTTTAGCGGTAAATTGTCGTTGGCATTGAAATAATTGAAATAATTCAAATCGTCATTGCCAACAATATTTTTTACTTTAACAAGAGCAGCTTTCGATGACTTAGCCATCATCATCAGTACTAGTACTCGTACTCGTGTTTGCACTAGTACTCGTTTTTGTGGCTTCTGTACAGCAGAAAACTGATGATGATGGCTAAGCCATCGAAAGCTCCTCTTGTTAAAGTAAACAATATTGTTGGCAATGACAACGCCTTGGATTATTTCAATTAGCAGAGTAAATTCAGCATAATTAGATAAAATGTATTCCATATCCTAAATCTGAACACCAAACTCGTCCCATATCCTAAATCCCAACTTAGATGCTCAGGTGTCTTTATAAGTAGGGGAAGGTAGGGCAAAGTGAAATTTGCAATTAAAACCCATAAATATGGAGAATTTCAGTTCTAGAACAAATATTTTGCCGAGAAGAATATCTAAATACCACGACCGCACCTAAAATAATATGTGACGATCATATAACATCGACAAAAATATCACTAAATATTTTTCTCATTGCTCTCATATTTTATCAAAACGTAACCCACTATCTATAAGAGGATGGCCAATAGTAGGAGTAGTTTTTCCATCCGTCATAACATGACGATACTATTTTGCATAGAATTCACTGTAAACCATTCCTCTCGTTATTGAACTTACGAGAGGATGTTGCGATATTTCAGTTTCATTTTTTTTTAAATAACTAGAACATGGACTTGTCATCTGACCACAGACCTTACCTTGTCCAACATCCTGTTTCATCGTCCACCGGGTTTTGTTCCTCATCCACCTTTCATTTAGTGTGTCAACCTTTTATTTACTCCTATAAATACTCGCAAGAAGCCAGCCACAGACGGTCCATGGCCTGTCACTAGTCTTTCGTATATCCCGGAAATGCATTTAAGGTAAAAACTATAGCCAACCTGGATGGCCGAGGTGGTTAGAGAGTGCGCCGACTCAGCGCCTTGATCTAAAAGGTCGCGGGTTCGAGTCCCGCCATGGGCATAGTTGTTTGCCCTTTGTCTTTAATATACGTGTGTTCTCGCGGGAGGCCTTGTGTGCCTGCTAACCACAGACCAAGAAGAGCCAGCAAGTGAGTCAGTGTCTAGTGTAAAGGTTAAAATGTGCCTAATTAGTGAGTGATACCTGCAGAGAATATTTACAACACGTTCATCTCAAAACACTCAATTCTTCGATTTGTACTACCAATATTTTATCTCATGAATGATATAATAAACAATCAACGAATGTCTCAACGACTTAAACCAGTCACTTCTATTAATATATCCTTAGCAACAATTTGTTGAAAATTTTACTCCTTTGCACTATACACATACATCTTGAACCACATATGCAATTGTGCACTACATTCTAAAGACGCCAAGTGATGTACCGACTAAACCCCCTAGTGCATAGTAGAATGTTAACAGCAATGATTTCGTTGCGGTACGTGGTTATTTCATGGGGTAAATGTCGCGTTATGTAACGTGGCTTGTATTCACAGGATAGTGTCGGTGGGTGGGAGGTGGAGCACGCTTATCACTAGTATTGAGGGGATGTGGTAGCCAGTAAGAGACCGCAACTGTATAATTGGGATCAGAGGAGTATTACCTTGTAGTAGGTGTACAATCTGTAAACAACTGTAAATTAATTTTCACACATTTTAGCTCTTATAATATAAGTAGTAGTTATTTACCTGTAATAGTAGTAGTAATATTATCATCGATGTTTTGTTATCGAGGGTTTTTTTCGGATCGATGTATTTTTCCAGAAACATCGATGTTTTTTCGAAGTTTGTAATCTTTGTGATAATTATGTATGTAATATCGTTAAACTGCATTTTGAATCTTGTCGTATACAATTTTGATTAGAAAATTAAGGTGACAGTATTTTAAGGCAGAATATACTTTAAACTAATACTTATGTATAATGGATGCAGGATGACTTACTTCGATGGTTTATAAATCAAAGTGAATAATTTGCATTAAAGCAAAATATGAAGTCCTTTATTTTTTATTTCCCTCTTTACATTCGATAAACATAATCATTAACATATTAAACGTAACCAAATAAGAAAAAATAAGGGTATTTAATTTAAGTATTCTAATGAAAAATAGAAACAGGAGAGTAAAATAAATCTGTTTCATCATATTTAAAATATCAATGTTTTCATCGACATCGAAAATCTTTTGGTGATCTATCGAAATATCGATGTTTTAATAAAATTTCCCATCTCTAGTCACATGGGAAGAACACTTAGTAGAATCGAAGGACCAGCATTTTCTACTCACTTGCCAATGAGTCATCTACTTTCTGCTGACGTCCAATCCTCTTACAGTCCCGCGCGACCGCCTGCACCCACCCACCGAGTACCCGCCCGCCAGGCTCGCGCCCACAGACTGCAGGCGGGACGCACCGCTCACACCAATCTCTCTTCAACTCCCACCCACCGGGTACCAGCCTGACAGGCCTCGCGCTCACAGGCCGCAGGAGGGACGCACCGCTCACACCAATCTCTCTTCAACTCCCACCAACCGGGTACCAGCCTGACAGGCCTCGCGCTCAGAGACCGCAGGTGGGACGCACCGCTCACACTCCGCTGATTGCTGGTGGTGTCTCTTCCGAATGCCTTCGCGGCATACCGCCTGGGTCGTTTTTACCGATATAGAGATGTTCGCTCGTTTTTTGCGGCGCCTCGGAAATAAGAGCGAGAGCTTTCTGCATACCGCGGAGAAGAAAAAGGGGGAACGTGCCCTCAAATTCGGACTCGGAACGCGACAGCGCGAGGGGCATTCCTGGCTGTCGTTTACCTGTTGACGTCAAGCGCACAAGAAGGTTCGCGGACATCCTGGTTCTGCAGACGAGTTCCTAAATTCAGCTGCCATTCCGCTGTTATGGACTGGCTCGTTTCCTTGAAAGGGTACTGTTTTAAAATGTGCATTTACGCTATCCTGTCTGTTGACAGTTGTTACTGAGAAAGAATGGGCAACATGGCAAATTGAGCTGGGGTTGATAAATTTCTCTTCATCTTATTGTTCTATTTTCATAGTCAAAAATGAATTGTAACTTAGACAAATTAAATTAAAAGTTACTTTAATTTTTTTTTAATTCGAAGTAGTTATTTTGCATAGGTAAATTTTATTCCTGGCACTCGAAACTCAACGAGTATGTAATAAATTGCATACAATAATATTTTCCACTACTGACAACTCATCTTTTCGAATCTAAGACCGTAAGCGGTATCTCAGTGCATCAACTGATGTCACTACAGCGCCTCTAACCGGGAGGTCCTAGGTTCGAGTTCCGACGGCTACAGGATTTTCGATACTGGCTTTTCAGCTAGGTCGAATTCAGTCACTGTCTGGAGGAGAATTCTAACAGCCGGCTGCAGTGATCGGTTTTTCGCGGTTTCTCCGATCAACACCAAGCGCGTGCCGGAGCAGTACCCTAAACGGACCGCGCGCGATCTTTCCTGCCTCTTCCTTGTCATATCCTCTTCCCTTACACTTACACTAACATGGCACTATACTACCACATATTCCGGGAGACGCGTCGGGAGCTTCTAGGTTCGAGTCCTGACGGCGGCAGGTTTTTCGATGCTAGCTTTTCAGCTAGGTCGAATTCAATCTGAAGAATAATTCTAGCGGCCGGCTGCTCTGATCGGTAGTTTTCCGTGGATTCTCCGATCAACACCAGGTGAATGCCGGAGAGTACCTACCAAACGGGCCACGGACCGCACGCGATCTTTCCTTCCTCTTCCTTGTCATATCCTCTTTACACACACACTTACACTAACATGCACTACACTACCACATATTCCGGGGAGACCAGTCGGGAGCTTAGAGCTTGTCGGGTTGGGGCGGTGCCCCGCTGGTGGGAGAGACCTGGTTAGGGGGAAACCTCATTAGCCGACGGTAGGTCGGCGCCGGATCTCGCCATCCAGCGGGAGAAGATCCCCGTCATCTACAGAAAAAATGCACTACACTTACGGGACTAAAGCTGTTGACTCGCTCGGAAATACGAAAAAATCAATCAATCAATGGAATCTAGACAATATTTTTATTTCGCTTAGATAGTTATTGATGTAATTGGTTCATGTTTCAGCAGTGCTTGTCAGTACGTACAAGAAACAAGACAACAATGTCTTGTTCATCTCAAGTAGAGTCATTAAGAGTCAGGTCAGCAACTGTAAATATTTGGACGTTTCAAACCTCCTAGCTGTCCCAAGTTGCCATTTGTAATTTACACGAGGGGAAAGTTTCCTTGGCACCAGAGCAAGGGATACTAGAATGCAGGCAATCTCTCGGGACCCTCTGTTTCCTCCGCAGGGGAGACGAATCTCTCAGAAAAACAGAAAAGAGAAATCAAAACTCGTGTGATGTCCATCCCCTCAGCACTAAAAGGCACGGAGGGTGTCTCCTCACTGAGCTGAGGGAGAAGCCGGCCGGCAGAACGGGCCTAGTGGCTGGAGGGGAGCCGTCTTGCTCTTAACGAAGAGGGCGGAAACAAAATGGCGGCGGTGGGAAGACGTGAGTGGAATCGACCGATTTAAGGTGGAACCTATCACGGCGTAGGAAGAGCTAGCTGAGAATAATAAAATTGGCAAAATGGGGAAACTATGCGAAAAGAACGAAAATGAAGACGAATAATACAAATGAGATAATATAATAGCTTAAATAAAAATAAAAGTCAAACAAATACGAAGAACCGATGTAAGAACTGAATACGCAAAAAAAATCGATAAGAGAAACTTGATGGGAAGATAATGGTCAAGTATAAAATATATATTTTAAGAGGGAGGAAATGTTGAAAATAGAAAATAAATTCATATCGTTGTTCATAGAATTTGGTCCAGAAATTAAAAAAAAATACATATATTATTTTTTTCTGAGTTTGCCGATATTTTGAAGTTTTATTTCTCGATCTTCAGGGCTAAATTCGACACAACACGGTTAGAAATAGCACAGTATCTATGATACATTCAATGTAAACGAATAATACAGAAAAATTAAAATTAAAGCAACACAAAAGGAACCTACATTACTAGGGTGAGGAAAATTATATCACCATTATAATACACTTGATCACCTATGCCGCATGAGATAGCATGATAACACATCCATCACAGACCTAATAATCTCAACTGAAACGATGTACAGATACTACAAGGAATACACCTCCTCAAGGAAACCACTTCTGGTACAATACTTTTCAATTCCCATTTGCTATCAATATAATTTACATTCGTTTTAGTTTAATTCTTAAGTTTATAGTAAGTAAACATGAAATTTAAATATCTGATTTATGTGGTTTTCTACACCAGTCAATTCTTGTGCAACTGGTTGCATATGGCGCCTGAGTGCAGCGACAACAGTGCTGCACTCAGTGGATACCCCCAAAGTTACGCCTAAGCGGTGATATTCTCTGAAAAATGGTTTTATAAA
>BLKR01004403.1:0-110354 GCA_011170035.1 Teleogryllus occipitalis | reverse complement strand
CCCGGCAGGAATAGCGCACATTTCGGAATTGTTTATAAAATTGTTAATTGTTGCAAAATTGTTAATTCGCAGTTTTTGGTTCTGGAACATCAGAAAACCCTTCCCACTTTAGAATTGCAAAATTTGGAAATTGTTTATAAAATTTTTAAATTTTACAAAAAAACGTATTGCTTTTTTAAAATTGCCTTTAAACGAGATGTAAAATTCCGCAATCCGATTAGCGCTTCCTTTCGTTTTCGAGATACGTAAGTGTTTATAAGAAATTAGCATGTCATGGCAACTACTTTTTTGGCAGTTCCCACGTGAAGTTTTTCTATAAGCCGTTTTGCAACGGCTCGCTTAGTTTCTCCGGCAAATACATTTGAAGTTCCTAACGGGGTGGAGGGGACAAGCGTCCACAACGCTTGCATTAATTGCCACGAAAATTATTGCTGGTTAGATATTCCTGGTTTTCCGCTCCCTAATTTTTCATTTTATTCTAAATACTTTAAGTTCCATTTGTTTAACAATTACAGCATACATTTTAAAATACTACTCGAGTCGGCTACCGAACAATCTTCAACTTGGGAGCAAGAAAGAGTCATCAATTGGCTTCAAGAAATACCTCCCGGTGAAAATTGCGTCCTTCCTCCACACGTTTCAAGGCGAAATAGGCTGAGCTTGTAAGCGTAAATCGTTACACTCTCTTTCCCTCGACAAAGCCTTTATCCACCTTCTTAGGAAGCCAATTCTTTACATATAAAATTGTGGAAAATTTTTCAAATTAAATATACAAGAAAACAATAATTTTGCATTAATTGTCTTGACGTATAAATATAGACATTAAAGCTTCCGGCTCCTCAGTATTCCCACGTTCCAAATACGAAATACATTGTTATAACATTCACAATTTCATTCTAACCAGTAAGTCTGCTGCCTTTAGAAGCATATAGCATCATCATGGAATATGCGAAAATGTAATAATACTATTATAATATTGTATTGGCATATGTTTATTTATGGACATTTGTAATTGAAGGAATGTGAACTTACGTATGCAGTTAAGTAAATTTCAATGAAGGTGCAAAGTTTACAAATAAACATGTTTTTAAAATTCAATTATTCCAAGTTCAGAACAATTCATAGACGCATTCTTTTCCATTCGACACTAACACGCCAATGATTTTGGACACTACCCTCTGAATCGAAGTGGATTGTTTGAGGTCATCGCTTATCGCGTCAAAATCATGGAAGTTTACACGTCTTCGAAATACGTATACGCCGAGGTCATCTTCATGAAACACAGAAAATCTCATATGAAAGAATCAGTCGTCATTTCAACAATGAAGCTACTACGACATAATAATCATAATATCCTCAATTTCGTTTACTTATTGTGTTCTTTCGAGCGTGCTCCGTGTCTCTGAGTAGCAAACATTAACATAATCGTTAAAATTAAAAGTAACTATTTAGGATGAAAATTTAGGATGAAGAAGTTCACATATCTTTATAATTGTTTGTAGAAGGTCATATCAGGTTAGTATTATTGTCAATAAAATTGTAGTTTTATTTAATTTGAAATAATTGCTTGGATATTTTAGGGTTTAATTAAGAAAATATAGCTACCCGAAGTTGACGCTATGAAAAGTAAACATTTCGAGGTTTCCACTACGAGACGTATTTAGTCATCCCTATTCATTCGCTTAGTATACAGCAATCGCTTTCATTTATCATCGATCAAGTTACATAGGGTTTTTAATGTTTATATGATACCGGGTGTCCCACCAAATATGGACCACCCCCATAACTTCTAAACAGTTCAGGGTATCGAGTTGCAGTTTTCGCTGAACAATGCAAAATCTGGGGCAGGTAACATGCTGGTAGAGGAATTCTCTATAATAGTTTTAGTTTTCGAGAAATTTAATCATCTTTAATTTTTTAAATTGAACAATATTTTTTTTAATCGGCAATGGATAGATCATGAACATTGGAATAAAATGATGTATCATATGTTAGAATTTTAAGAGTAATTTGAGTATAAAATTAGATTTTTTGGCATCAGATTTTCAAGTAAACGGGTAGCCTTTGCAACAGTTGCCGTTTTGGAAAGTTGGCCTTCGCGACGTTGATACTGTTTTGTGAAGAGAGGAGTGTGAGAGGGATAGCCGTGTAGGATGAAGGTGTAATTGCAGCAATTCATGATCTTGACATGTAAAACATATGAACAAACATCAATTTTAACGATCTGAATTATAATTTTTTCCCAGTTGTTCATCTGAGTTGAACTTTTCTTCTTCTGAAATTCCAAATCAACGATAATCGAAAAGAACGAAATAAAAAAATATTATAGCGAAAATAATAATAATAATAATAATAATAGTAATAATAATAATAATAATAATAATAATAATAATAAAGGTCATTTCTAAATTTACAAAAATCTAACTCAGTGCAGAAACAAGCCATCATTTTAATATATGGGAAGCGAATGATTTCTTAAAGATTTTCATTGTAATATCTTGATTAATTCATCAAATAATAGATAGGTAGATATTTTCTCTTATTATTCACGGTAACTAAACTTCCTATTTAAGCACGTACTACCAGAAGAACAAAGTAATAAAAAACTTGAAATACTCTTGACAGTTCTATCAGTGTAAATTTACCAAACTTTAAAAAAATGCATATCTGCATTCGCTACTGCACATATTGATTAGAGTTTCTCATTTCATAGCGCCAAGTGCTGCCTCAAACATGAAAATGCAGAAGACGGAAGTGTACCGTCTTCTTTTCCATTCAAGAACAGCAGTCGTTTGGTTGCAAAGTGGACGAGTGATCATTTTAATTAAAAATGACATTTACCAACGAAGAGACGGTGGTTGGCTTCTTGTTCAGTTTGAAAATGATATTTATTATTATTAACATCTTTACGCTACCATTTTTTATATCGTTCTTTGGAACGATCAATGTTTTGAAATTTTAGTAGAAGGCAAGTTAAATCCAAATAAATAAAAATGGGAAAAAATTTCCCATTCTGATTGTTAAAATTGGTATGCCTTAGTGTGATGTCTGTGCCATCACCAAGAATTGCTGTAGTTATGCCTCTTATCCCCCTCTGCCACCCCTCTCAGTCAAGGCGCAACAGTCTAGACGCCGTGATGGCCACCTTCCCCAAAACCGAGAGTTGCAAGGGCTGCTACACGGTTACCCGTTTAATTCAAAATCACATGTCAGAAAGCCTAATTTTATACTCAAGTTACTACCAAAATATTAGCATATGATACTTCATTTTAATCCTCTTTTCATGGTCTATCCATTGCTGGTGATAAAAATATATAGTTCTATTTAAAAAATCGAAGATGATTAAATTTCTCGAAAATTAAAAATACAGACAATTTCTCTACGGCTTGTTACTTGCCCCATGATTCCGCATTGTTTAGCAAAACCTGCATTTCGCAAAACCACATTTCGTTATCATGAACGGTTTAGAAGTTGTGGGGGTGGTCCTTAGTTGGTGGGACCCCCTGTTAATGTAATAACATTACAACTGCATTCTGACGGGCAGGAATTCGGGCTCTGTAATTGGTGTTCTTTTTTGCGTGTAACCTACTCCGTGGTGTGTGAAAGTGTATTTATTTATATATTTATTTTTACTTTCTCGTAAACATTCCGAGTAACAAAAGTAATATTTAGAGAGGTATGTATGTAACGTTGCAGTAAATATATGTCGAGATTTTAATGGACATACACCTTTTGGGGTCTTAAGTTACCAAGAGAGTGTTGTTATTATTTCAAAACGTCGGTCTCTCCGTCCATGTGTCCGCTGGTCTGTCTGTCTGTTTCTCTGTGAACACTAGTGTGTAAACTATTCGTAGAATGTTTGTCAAAATTAATTTTCCATTAAAGATCTGGCCCGAATCGAGGCCCTGCGATTTTGAAAATAATTCTTTAAATTTTGGGGTTAATTTAGTTGAAGCCCTTGAAGTTGAAGCATTTTCAAACTTTTCTTCAAAACGGCTCCAAAGTGTTTCGCCCTACATATGTAACCACAGTCGAACATCCGCCAACATCGGAACTCGAGCTCTAGAGCCTCGCGGTCAGTAACGTTACAGGGAAAACTGTAACGATGCCACTGAGCTATAGCAACCTTTGCAACATGTACTTAAAAACGTAGTAAGTCTTATTTCCATTACAAAGTTTTAATTTTTCAATATTACAAATATTCAATTGTTTCATATTATTCGTGCGCATAGTAAATTTAATTTAAAGCTTCCTGCTTCAATCGTGTGTAACAAATCGGACTAATTGTATATTTGAAAAAATGATTACAATACAATTAATCAATTATTCCAATTAATACAATGAAGATCTATTGTGTGACAAAATGATATTCCTCTAAAACTGAAAAATATACCGAAACGAATGTTTTCTATTCTGGCAGTTTTCTGTGTACTATTCATTACTTCTGTGAATGTTGTCTGAAGAGTACACTGCGTTAGACGAAAGATAATTATACATATTTCTTTCTTAATGTAATCTGCTCTTCAATATTAGTCTTTCAAATCAACTCATGTGCACGTTTCTTAAAATATGAGTGTCTTTCGCAAAAATTTGAGTTAAATGGTGACAATATATATGTTTTCGAACACCATCAATACACATGCTGGAGATTTATTTCCAAGTGCAATCGTTTTAAATACTAAATTTTAAAATACGTTTTATTTAGAATTTTGTCTGAAAAAACAGTAGCTTTTGCGATTTTTCGAAAGAATTTTCTGGCATCAAGAACATTGTAATATTCAAACACTACATAAGTGACCTGCCCACGGACAATATCGTAGCGTATTTGGTTGGATGACTTCTTCTTGTGCTGAAGATCTCGGGTTCAAATCCTAGCCTGCACTACTTATTTTTTATTCTGTACATTAGATTATGTATCTGACAAATGACTTTGAAATCAATTGTAGACGTGGATTTTTATATATCGTTTTTCTTTTCAATAATTGTATATTTTTTTGTCTCTCAGCCGTGTCTCTGTTGTTTCCTTCAGGTTTATTAGAAGAATGAAGTGTTAGTAGTATAAAAGTTGTAATATATTACGTAACCGTTATCAATAAAACAAGAAAATAAGACCGGTTTTTTATTGTTTGTATTGGTAGTCACATGAATAGAAAGTGAATAACTGCGTCAATGGTAGGTGCTTTTTTCAATTAAATAGTTTTGAGAATCAACTAATTACCAGCTGCACTGAAACCCTTATTTTCCGAAAGAAAGCTGTAACGGCTATTGAAGCCAGCAGTGTAATTTTTGTTATCCTAGCTGGGAAGCGATAACCGAGCAAGTGGCAGCAGCTCAGGATTTGGCAACAGGGCATTGGACACAGGAGGCCTGTGGCCGCCGCTTGGCCCTTTAACACGAGGATGGTTTCTTCATTGTAGGGAAGAAAGTGAGAGGGAATTATGTGAGCTTATTGCACTCGTCGGTCACAAATCATGTGCGACCGCGCCATGTGACTGCCTGAATTTTGACATTTGCAAACACGTTAGGAACGTATGTTAGCACGGTGTTTAAAAAATCTGTTCCTCAATGCTTCTGTGCGAAATTGGTTGTATTTTGATCTGTACGAGAATTCGTAAACGTGTTTTAAATTAAAAATTTCACAAAACAATATGAATATCGTCATCCATTTTTAACATGAATAAAGTAATATATTTACCCAACAGAAAATTGAATTATGAAGACAGAATATTAACAAAAGAAGTGGAATCCCTTAGACCAGACCTGTGCATCAATCAAATGTCCAGTAACGAAAATAGGTCGGACATTTAAGCGGTAAATATTCTTATATTTGGTGCCCTCCCTGGTTACAAATCTGGTCACCCTAGAGGCGCCACTGGATCATAGCTACCTTAAAACACTAAGAAAGCAAATTCATTCACGTCTTAAATTCCCTAACATTCACTGATCACATATGACCCCGTAGGTCATATGTGGTCAGTTATGGGATTGAAAATAGAAAATACAGTTTGTCTAATAAAAAAATATTTAACATGAGAGGACTGAGAGACCAAAGTTTAATTGACCCTGCGACTACGGCAACGTTACTGAAATCTATGTTGCAAAGACTAGACACAATAATCAAAGCAAATGGAATTCATACCCAGTATTAAATAACGTAATATGTTTTGTTCAACAGGTGTGTACGAAGACTTTTTAAGCTTACAAAAACGGCCATTTTATTTTGTTTCCAAATATCAGAGAGTTGCTAACATTTTGAACTTTTGTAATATAAGGGAATGAGAAGAGTATTCTTAATTTCTAAACTTGATATCTTTATTCTTTCTGACATATCGTTCGTATTAGATTCGTAGAAGTTTCTGCTAGAGTTTTCTAGTTGTTCGCAAGGCCGTCCTTTGGCCTAAGCAACTGCCATGAATCCAAACTTCAGACGGGGACATAGATGATTGAAATAAAATACAATAGGATCCCCAATAAATTTGTATTACACTCTTAAAGCCCATAAATATGTAAAGGCATTTTTTTATTTTTACTGTTTAAATAGCTTCTTAAATATCGCAGGATTATTGATAAAAGTGATCAATTCCAAAAATGTGTGGTTTTGGATAAAAGGCATTTACAGGTATCTAAACCTTCCAAAAATCAGTGTACTGTTTTCGATTTTCATAGTATTTATTGTAATGCTACATCTTCTATATTATTATCGTTTTAACATTAGTTTAATTTTTTGTTATTCAATTGGTCAATTTTCGCAAAAAATTTGCAATTTTTTCAGTTGTGAGAAGACGCTAGAAAAATTCAAACTTTTGCAATTTTTGAAAATCCTGTTAACCGTGAAAATAGAACCTATGCCACTTTTATAAGTGTATTTTGCTCTGTTATTACAATAAATTTAAAGAAAAAATTTTGAACAAAACTTTTGAGAAAATTTCGAGAATGTCCGTGGGGCTTGATCTAAAAAACCACCAAGTTTTAAAGAATGGTTTTCAAAATTTCAAAGCTTCAACTACAGATAGATAGATGTTTCTTCAACTTGAAAAAAATCCTACGCATGGTTTAAGCGCTAGTAGTGTTCACAGACGGACAGACGGCGGGCGTTTCGCTTGCAATTGAGTTTTCGGTATCAAGGACCAACAAAATAGGAATTCTGGCTACATCACATATTAAAGGACTTTTTTCTCTTAATTAAGCAACTGCATTTATCCACTTTTTCGTTATCAGGATCCGGCAATGATTTTTTTCTGCCGAAAATCCACCGTTTTTTCGCGCAGCATTACATAACTTTGTCTACATTACGTATATTACTCCGTATATACGTAGGTATGCAAGAAAGTAAAAATGATATTTCATTAAAATCTGTCTCCTATTTATAATATACTCGTATAACTGTGTTCAGCATGCTCTTAATAATTCACTTCACCACAATAACAGCATCAGTTGAACCCATACTGCAGTTAAGTGAATCATTTTTTCGTCTACGTTTCTGCATCCCACGAAATTTGCTAAAACTTGAAAATTAATAATTTGTATTACAGTTTCTTATATTAACTTCATATTATTATATAATAAGTTTGGCTAACTTAAGATGAACAAATGCAAAAAAAATAAATAAAAAGTATATCTGGCTCAGTTAACCAAACAGTCCTGTATATCAATACAAGTAACTGGAGTTATTTTCTGACGTTAACTATCCACTCCACACAATTTTGCGTAGTGTAACGATTATGGACAATGTACTGAAATTACATATTATAATGTTCTAACCGAAGTGCTAGCAGTACGTTTTTTCGAAATTTTGATTAATAAAAACTAATGGCGGCATGCATGGTAATAGACTATTTTTTTTGATATTACAATTGTTTGGTGATGGAAACACCAGAATAACGTTCGTAAAAAAACTATTAATTTTAAATTACTTTCATTGAACGAAATAACTTCTTTACCGTGCGATAAGTTAGAGCCCTGATGAGTCCCAACGAAAAAAGTACGTCTTAATCCATTTATCGAGTAGTTAATGCTAGTATTTTGTGCGAGTAGTTTGTTGTTTATGCTAGTAGTTTATGCGAGTAGTTTATGCTAACAAATGAAGCTGAATAATAATGTTATCTTCTAAAATATTTTGATGTTTCGATAGCAGGAAAGTCGTCAAATGATGACATTAAGCGACAGTGTTGCGTAATATTCATTTTCCCACTTCCCAGGCAATATTCTGCGTCCGTTTATTTTCTGACTCTCAATTTACAACTGGAGAAAGCGTACCTCCCCATCTCCGTTCTGATAGACTGAAACATTTTCTTGAGAAACTTCAATAAAATATTTCAATAGTCTTTAATTTTTTAAACTTAATTTAAATTACTTAATTAATTTAAGTTCATTCACAATTAACTTTGTAATTGCAGAATTACATGAATTCAAACGGATTGGTAAGGCTGTATTAGTATTTTTTGATATTTTGCGATGAAATAAAAAAAATAGTTCACGCATTGGTAGTGATGTAAAAAACCGATAATAATATAAACTTATAAACCCGTTTTTATATATTTATATTATGAGACTTGAGATTTGAAATTATACGTGCAATTTTTCTTCTTGCAGCCGTCGACACTGTCGCTTTTGGGGAAAGTGGCCTTCGCGACCTTTCCCCTGTTCTCGCAAAAGTGCCGGCGCCGCGAAAGCAATCTTCCCCTAATGCGACAATGGCAACGGTTGCTAACAGGAAATCTCGTACATTTAGTTCAAAATCATATGTCTGAAAGTATAATTTTATACTCAATATACTATCAAAATATTAACGTATGTTACATCAATGCATTCGTCTATTTATGATTATCTATCGCTAGTGAAAAAAATATATGGTCCCATTTAAAAAATCAAAGATAATTAATTTTTTCGAAAACTAAAAATATTTCGAATTATATCTCTACCGCACATTACTTCCCCCATGATTCCGCATTGTTAAGCTAAAACTTCATTTCGATATCGGGAACTGTTTAGAAGTTATGAGGTGGCCCATAGTTGGTGGGACTCTGTATAATTCTATTTCTCAGAAAATTTTCATTACGAATTTTTCTATTTTCCAATAAATAAGCGATTTTTACAACAGTTATTATGTTTTATTTAATAAAAACCTCATGAAAACATTGTTCTCTTTTGTAATTAAGTTACCCACCTCCCAGGAATGTTTCCGCGTTCAAATTTCTTTCGTTGCCCGCTGCAGCGACGATTTTGAGTGGCAGCACCCGCGAGGCATAAATAGGAACACGAATGCCCATGCGGGCAAAACTGACCGCCCTTGCTATAGATTCTGCTGGGATATTATTTGATTGACAGTCACAACTATTACGATCGCGACATTTTACAATCTTTTATTTTAGTCATCAATATTCCCTTCGAGATTCTGAAATTTTTTTTCTGAAGCTTGGCATATTGTCAGTCCACTCTTAATGCAGGTATTCTTCAGCTCACCGAACGCAATAAGACGTGACTTGAACCGCGAGTACTTGGAAACAGCAATCTAGCTTAAATCAAGAATAACATTGGCATCAGTTAAACCCCATTTCTAAAATACATTAACAAAATTATATAAGAAACAGAAAACTGATTAAAATGCAAACAAAATGAAAGACAAAAAATTGAATTAAAACTATAATGATAATAGGACGCACTATTTGGTATCGCAATATTATAATAATTCATGAAGTCCGCAGAAAGGTTTCCAATCCCCAAAAGTTTTGTCCACACTAGTAAACGAACTCGCTTAGAAGCAGAGAGTGGTTTCCATGTCCACTACACTATTATCTCTCCAAGAATCACAGCCCCTCCGACACAAAAAAAGTTGGACAGATTAACACATGCTCATGAACGAGAATGAAGTATGTTTCGAAATTGACGTGGGGTCTCACAGTCCGTGGTATCTACTAATGTTTGAAAGTAGGGTGCGACTACTATAAGTTTGAGATCGCCTGTTGGAATTTACGTGTTTCGGGAATTACTGTATGAACAGAACATTTCAAGAGTTCAATTCAATAACACGGCGACTAGAGCAAGTGACCTCTCTGAGAGTCATTTCAAAACATAGGCGCGTGAGGGATGTTATGTCCTTGCCTTCAATGGAAATGGAAACAACGTTAATTAATGTAAGGAAGTATATGGATTTGGAATATATGCATTAAAAAAATATTTTCATCACAAAATTGCTCTATCATTAAAATTAACTGAGCTCATGCTTAATTTCCCATACCAGACATTAGAAATTTCTATCATTACATGTCAATTAGGTATAAGATCGATTATTACAGAACAAATCATCAGATTGATGGTGTACTTCTCAATATTGTCTGTGAAAAGTATACAAATGAGTGTTATAATAAGAAAGAAATTTCGTCTTCCTAAAACATGTGTATACTGTTTAGTTGCATGTTTTATTTCTATATTTAAATGTGTGTAGCATTACAATGCAAACAAAACTCTTATTCGTTTATTATATTGAATTTAAATTATTTTTCACAATTTAATACACAAGATCGTGTTCCTACAAAAGGGAGTAACGAAGCATTCTCCAGGGGAGGGAAGTGTTATTGGATTGGTGCCACTTTCTACAGACTCCGCCTCTTATGCCTTTTAAGGCGAGGAGAACGGGGAAATCTTCCGAGGCTAGGCCACTTGAATTACTAGAAGAGCCAATGATAAGCGTTGCTTGCCTTAGAGTTAAGGATTGCTCAAGCCCGGTGTCAAATACACATTATTACTCTTTAAATTATTAACAAATGAGACATCATTGAATTTCTCTATTGATATATTCATTACAGGTAAAAAATGTATGGTTGTATTTGAAAATTCACATGTGATTCAATTTCACCAGAATTAAAATTAATACACAGAATGTATCTGCTGCCTAAAACCTGCCTCGTGGAATAAATACGAAAATGATCTCTCATGCCACCGCTCTGTCCAAAAGCATTTTGCAAAATAATTTGTTGATAATGAATTTCCTCGCTAGACGTTAAACATATTGGCATACACTTTGCACCACTGAATAGAATGCATTCAACCACAAAGAAATCTTCAAATTTGCAGGATAACAGTTCGTCTCAGCGTTTTGAAATTTGCCAGAGAGTTTATTTATAATAAAACGTGTGTCAACGATACATGAAGAATCGAAAGTTAAAAAACAGCTTATGAGCAACAATTTCCACCGATTTGTCGTAAGTCACAAATCGTTAATACAATTTAATCAGCAGAAAGCAAGACACTGCAAAACTATTTGAATTTTATACTTGACAGCCAAGATCGAATGAATTGGGGGTTGGAAACAAGTGAGGGTTGTCATCAGACGCTAAGATCCTATAAACAATTGCATATCTCGAAAACGAAAGGCGATAGCTCCGGTTGGATTGCGGAATTTTGCATCTTGTGTAAAGGGAAATGAGATGACAGAATAAAACAGAATTGCAAAATTTGTAAAGTTATAAACAATTTCCAATTTTTGCAATTCTAAATTGGGAAGGGTTTTCTGATGTCCCAGAACCAAAAACTGCGAATTAACAATTTTGCAACAATTAACAATTTTATAAACAATTCCAAAATGTGCGCTATTCCTGCCGGGGAGTGTCCCCAAATTGTCCATGATTTGATGATAGCAAAATAACAATTTTGACATGAGATGCAAATTAATTGCTTAATATCTAGTTTAATTGTTACTGTAATGATAAATATACAGGTGGTCTTTGAATTTTACTTTCTTTTATTGAAATGGTTCCCTAGAAGTCCTAACGATTCGAGAAAGACAGTATTTTGCATTTTTGCAAATGTAATATACATATGAACAATTGAAAATATGCATTTTTAACCGTTTTTCTTATCGCAAAATTCTGTAGTAAACTGGTCATTTGATAAAGTTCATAAATTGCGTTTGGACAAGAATATTGGAATTTAAATATCTATAAGAACGTAATTGTTCTAAAATTAGTGTTATTTTATCTGATATCAATGTAATTTCTTTAAAAAAATTGTGTTAACAGTGGTTAAGTGCTATGAGTTCATATATATTTCAATGAATTTACTTTCATGTTCATTAAAGTGTTTCTTTCATGTATTTTTCATTTGAAAATACTTCCACATCTGAACTGGCGGCGCCCGCCATTTTGTACGACGTAATTTTGTTAGGGCACTCCCCCCTGCGTTGAGATTGGCTACGATGGTTTGTGAGGCTCCGCCTGCGACGTTTCGTCATGACAAGGGCTGTCCAAGCCGTGCAAAAGCTGAACTTAGCCGCAGACGGCCGCGATCAATTTATGTTTCCAGTACTGACTATTTTCACAATTACATTTCTAAATCGATGTAACCAGCGACGACCGCGTCACATTCTCCGTCATCATTCTTCATCAACGTACGCATTTCGGCCGCATCATTCCACGTCACTCGAGGGAACCTCTCTTTGCCTACGAAAACTGTACTATTTCCGCTGTTAAATTCCTGTCGATATAGCCAACGACAACCTCCTTACATACTCGGGCCATATTGTACAGAGTGCTCACATCGCTGACATCACCTCTCCGGATCATGGTAACTGGATCACCGAAGGCACTAAAATTGCTCACGTCGCGGAAATAAGCCAGCTCACCCTAAACAATACCCGCTGCTAAACTACAAACATTTTAGCCACCATGGAAGCAACGTTGGTGGTTGAGCAAGTCTGGATCACGCATTCGAGGAAAAGAAGGACGAGCAGCCCGTTACGTGCGTGAAGTGATTTTTTCTCTATTTTTCTTCCCACTTATTATTATTAGACTAATACACAATCTTTTTCGCTAGACGACATTAGATTAATATACAACTTTTCTTAATATTTATTGTTACTTTCTATGCTAAGAATGAAATTGGCTGTAAGAAATTTTAATAACTGTCATATAATATTATATTGTGGTGATAGATAAAAAACTTATCTTTAGTTTTTTGTAAATGTTTATCAATGAATGAATCTACCTTTATTTACCAAGTGCCTATCTTTGACTGATTTCTATTCCTAACTAGAATGGCAGTTTTTCATTTCCCCTTTTGTTTTGGTTTGTTTTTTGTTTGCTTTCTTCTTCTTTTTCAATATTTCAGCATATTCATATCCGTTTTTATATTCCATCGTCTTCGTATTTATCTCTTTGCAATTGTCACAAATCACAACACGCAACGTCACTCTTCTTTGATACCTTCTCCATCCTGATTGGGTCACTCGTTTCAATCCTACTTCGATATCCACCTTTCTTTCATAACTTTACCACAACCATTTCTCTTTCTTCATCTTCTTCTTCTTCTCATTCCCTATCCTATGTTGTTCACAGTGTTTGCAGAAATATTCCTTTACTGCAATCACAATTACGCTGCTATCTTCCCAGTTTGTTCTTTGTCTGTTGCTTCTGTAGGGCTCCCATTCCTTTTCTTCCCCTAATGTTCTTCCTTTGCCACTTTGCTTCATCCGATTTTCTCTTCCCCCTCTCTCTTCATGATCCAACAGCTGCACTCTGCTGGATGGTCTCTCACTTTTTTGTTTTTATTAATTATTTCAGATCGTTCTTTTATGCGTTCCCGTACGCTATCTTCTGAGTTCCCTTTGCGGTACGTGACTGTCTTTATATCTCTCTTTATTCGTTTCCCATCGCATCGTTGGCTGCTTCTCATCAATCTATTCTTCAACTTTCGTTACAGCTCATGAGCTTTCTTCCTTATTGTCTTTCTAATATCATTCTCTCCTACAGAATGTCCTTCCTTCCTACCTTTCTCCTTTCCTTCCTTGCTACCTTTCTCCCAACTTTCCTTTCCTCTCTCTTCCTCTTCTACATAACCTGCTTTCGGTTTACCTAACTCTGAGTTTGTCATACCTTCTCTCTCATTCTTTCTCTCCATCCTCCACTTCACCCGCAATCCACATAGCCGTCTGCTCTCTCGGCCATCCTTGTCGCCCCGCTCGCTCTAACGCGCCCCCTCCTTCCCCGCCCTCGCCGCCCACGCGGCCCCCGCCCGCCCGCAGCGCCAGGCGCGCCCTTCCGGCACGCGCGCCGCGTCTTCTGTGCACAAAGCGTCTCGCAATTTTCACAGGCTAATCAAATACGGCGCCGTAATGCCATTCGACGCGCGCTAATGGCGGGATATTAATATCAAGTTAGCGGAATATATTGAAAAACAAATTTGGGGCGCTAACGGACTTCGCGGAGAGACTAGCAGACGCGCGGTCGTGACAGTAAGATGATGGCAGGGCACGAAAGTCAGGGCATGATATAAACATATAAAACATATTGATTATGATATGATATACTTGTTTCAGATATACAGGTTTGTATGTTGCTTGTTTTTTTTTAATTTTTTGGTCAAGCATAATGTTAAAAAAAGGATATCAATAGCGATCCCGAAATTCTTACGATAGTCGCAATAAATAGCACTATAAATGGTGAGCTCTTGTGCCAGGATGCTTAAAATTGAACAGGTTATGGAAAATCAAATTCATTGCTTTTATCTTGATTATTTAATGACTGAAAAAAATGTTCATATCATTTGTTATGTGATAAATTATTAAAGCAATTGTGATCACATTGTTTTACATGCTTTTTAATTTTCATTTGCAACAATTATTTTTCATTACATTTTTTATTTTAATTAAGGGAAAAATAATAAAAAAATCAGAAGTAAATATTGGTTGAGAAAAAAAAAATTAATTGTGTTACTACTTCGACAGAAGTTCTATATTTCACGATTTTAAAAAAATATTTATTTTCCAAATGGTTTATGTGATAAAATAAGTTTAAAGCAAGTCAATAAAATAAGTATAATTCATATTTTAGTTTGATTATTTTCCTTAAAGCGTTTCGTTTCTGATACATGGAAACAGAGTGTGTTACTAGGAAGATTCGATTCACGACGCCAACATTACAATTTTACTAGATTACTTCAACTCGTTATCTTATCGCGTTTACCGCCTAACAATGCATGGGGTGTCATAAACGAATACATTATGCGTAATTTAAAATAGTTCATAATTAAATCGTTATAATGCATTATGACCTGAAAAACATCATGTTACAGTTGAGTTACACTATGCAAAATAAAGCGTTAAGTGAAAAATGAAGGTGAAAAAGTTTATGAATTCATAAGTGAATTACGTGAATTAATTGCTATATTTAGACAACCTGCTGATGTATATCGCTAAGACAGTAGTGCCGTGGCGATCTTGGACCGAAGGATCGTGTGTTCGAATCCCCCCTCGGAGCGTAGTTGTCTATGTGTAATGTGCTTGTGTGTCCCCTGCGGTTGGCGTCAAGAAGAGATTCCGGCCGTAAAAACAGCGCCAAATCTCTGAAAATATGGTGTGGCCGAAAATTAATAAAAAATGAGCTCGCATCTATTAGCACCAAACCCGTAGTAAAGGGAAAAGGCAAAAAATGAATATATATGAACACGTTGGTTGAATTACAACTAGGAAGTTAAAATAAGTGTACAAATTGAATGTGATTAAAATAAAGTTTGTTGCAGATGAAACAATCATTAAGTTCCTCTCATGATGAAACATTTATAAGTCTGTAATCTACACAACAGCATTGAGAAAACCAAAATTTTACCATTACCAAAGTTTACCACACAGCACGCGACATCCGTCTCTCAGCAAATCATCAGACGAAGTGACCGAGATGCGAGAATCGAGACCAGTTCAGAGAGCATCGGACGTGGTGCATTGTGGGTAGAATGATAATATACATTATAACTCGTCCATTCAGTTTTGAGTTGTCTGCGTTCACATTGCGGAAGTATAAACTGAAGGAGAAATTACAGTTAATTTGCTAGTAATAAATAAACATGATTTGGTGAGTAAATACGGAATTTTTTATCGGGAGTTCTTGCAGCCAATCGCATGCTTGCAAACAACACAACTCAAATTGTAAATGTTGTTACATGGACGTCTTGAATTGTTTTGCAGAGATCGTGAAGATATAAGTCAATTTTATGCAGGTTAAACCTGAAATGCTGTCACCGGCGAAGAATTACTTCGTGGATCCTCCTAAGCGGAAGCGAACCAGCCAAAGGCACGTCGTCGCTGTGCCGACGAGAAGTAGTTCTGGCGGTCATGAGACACAGTCGGCTCAGGCGGAAGCTTCACTGACCCTCCACAGCAAGCGCGTAGAGCGTTGTGGTTGAAAGCCAAGCCGCTGGTGCGATTTTAACAACTGAATATATCTGTGCAACACAGCATAATACAAATCATGATCTAATTTGTATAGTCACTTATCAGGTGTTCAAACATGGCAATATATATTTATAGTTGCGTAAACAACGTTTAACAGTTTTGTTTTTAAGAAAACAAGATTTTGAGTTGACTGGAGTTCAGAAACCTCCTCAAATTTACAAAACAAATCCTTTTTCCTCGTAAAGCATTATTAATTTTAAAAAGTAATTTAATTAATTAAAAAGTAATTCCATTAAAATCAAGTTAATTAAATTAAATTTTTATTTAAAACAAAAATTCAATTAAATTAAATCAAACCGACAAACGTCAAAGTTAAAAATATATTTCACAGTTCTGAGGCGATTTGAAGGTAATTCCTGTTTGATTTTTGGCTGCTTATTCAATTTTTGTAGTGCGCCCTGTCCACAAATGCTGCGAGAATATGGTCACATTTTGCTCTTTACATTTCATCCAAACAACAAAAAAATACCGGTTAGGTTTTAAGAAGGCATCTGTTGAACATTTTTATAATTCAGTCCAGTACGGTCGATCATCCCTAACGTAATAAATACTGTAAACGACGGCAAACGTACACTGCGATCATCTGTCTGGAAAAGGGGTATCATGAAGAAGTATGTCACTCCGTCGCATACGCTCGGTAATGATAATGCAATTCATCATCAATGTTTTCGATATACGATATCGAATTCATCCGGAATATTTTCTTCTTCTTCTTGCCGGTTTCCTAACCACTACTTCGGTCTTCCGGCGCCTAATCTACTTTTCCGGTCTTCTCTGTTCTTCCAGAAATCAGGAGGTAATTTCCACTTCTCGATTCTCTTTCTGATCTGATCGTTCCATCCTGGTCTTGGCCTTCCTAGTTTCTCCTTTCACTTGATTGCCATTCAAATGATCTTTTGGGGGGTCTTTTCTCATCCATTCGCTTTACATGTCCATATCAAGTGAGTTGTTTCTTTTCAATTTTATCTATAATATCATGTTGGAGGTTCATTATCTCCTTAACCCGTTCATTTCTAATTCTTTCCCTTCTAGATATTGCTGCCGCTCTTCTGAGGAAATCCATTTCCAGGGCTCCCAATTTTCTTTTCTGTTTTTCTGAAAATTGCCATATTTCTGCTCCATACTATGTCACACTTTCAATCATACATTTATATATTATAATTTTCGTTTTCTTGCTTGTATTTGGATCCCAGATCACTGGATTTAGGGCTCCTAAAATTTTTCTTCCCTTAATGAGTCGGGTTTCACATTCCTTTCCGTAAAAACATAATATGGAAAGGAATATTTTATATTTTAAATTAATATATTCCATCAAGTATTGTGATTGTACACACAATCATGTTAAACTTTATTTATATAAACACTGACTATACCCTAAGATGGCTCATGGGCTTTGTATAGCTTCTCGTGGAGCAATCCAGGGCCCGATTTCCGGTCTGGGCAAAAGTAGAGTTCTAGCTTTCCTTTAAAAGCTCAGTTTCTGCAGCTCTGTGATGAAGAAAAACGGCGGAGTTTGCAAGTTACGGTAAAGGGAATAAGCCATATTCGCCACATGTCCTTCTTACCCTCCAAGTGTGGGGAGTAAACTAGGTCCAGGTATGGGGGACACCGTTAGCTAGCCGTCAAAGTTACAAAATCGACCCAAATGTCAAATAAAACATTATTCTGTCCATTTGCTTGCAAATCAAATATCGCCGTTTGTTAGGTTGATTGATTTTTTCGTGTTTCCGGGCGCGTCAACTACTGTGGTAATTAGTCCCGTTAGTGTAGTGCATGTTTTTTTCGGGAGATGGCGGTGATCTTCCCCCGCTGGATGGCGAGATCCGGCGCCGACCTACCGTCGGCTAGTGGGGTTTCCCCCTAACCAGGACTCTCCCACCAACGGGGCACCGCCCCAGTCGGGACAAGCTCTAAGCTCCCTACCGGTCTCCCGTAATATGTGGTAGTGTAGTGCATGTTAGTGTAAGTGTGTGTGTGTGTGTGTGTGTAAGGGGAGAGGATAGGGCAAGGAAGAGGAAGGACAGATCGCGCGCGGTCCGTGGCCCGTTTGGCAGGGTACTGCTCCGGCATTCGCCTGGTGTTGAACGGAGAAACCACGGAAAACTACCGATCAGAGCAGCCGTCCGCTAGAATTCTCCTCCAGACAGCAGCTGAATTCGACCTAGCTGAAGAGCTAGTGTCGAAAATTCTGCCGCCGTCAGGACTCGAACCTAGGATCTCCCGGTTAGAGGCGCTGCCGTTTGTTAGAAAATAACGATATAAGTACATAGACATGCAGGCATAATGTTATTTATGGCTTAAATATTCGTTAGTAAGTCGGTTCGTAAAGCAAAAGATTGTACTTGAACATTTAGAATGATTAGGATATCACCATGGCCATCCATTTTCGGTCGCGTGTATCTAAAAGCCAGTGAAGTTTGCAGTGCCATTCCTATTGCGTTTCCAACAGGGCAATGAGGAGCCCTTGATGAGCTGGACCCTCCGCTGCGCTGTGCGCCGGTCCGAGGGCGCAGCCTCCTCCGTGCGGGGGCGGTCGGAACAGCGGTCGGAGCAGCGGACGAGCGCACGTCGCCTGCCGGAACAGGGCGAGTGGCGCAACGGAGCAGGCAGGATACGTCTGGAAGAAGGAGCGGGGCCGACAAGCACAGCGTCGTGGAGCAGGAGGAGGAGAGGGACGAGGAGGAGGTAATGGAGGAAGAGGAGGAGAAGGAAGTGATGAAGGAAGAGGAAGAGAGTGGAGAAGGGGAAAAGGAGGAAGAGAAGAAGAGGCAGAAAAAGGAAGAGGAAGGAGGAGGAGGAGCAGAAGAAGGAACAGGAGAAGGAGGAAGAGGAGGAGAACGAAGACGAGAAGGAGAAGGAGGAAGAGGAGGAGAATGAAGAGGAGGAGGAGGATAAGGAGGAGAAGGGGAGAAGGAGTAGAAAAGGCAGAAAAATGAGGAGGAGGAGGAGAAAGAGGAGTAGGAGTAGCAGAAAAAGGAGGAGGAGAATGGGAAGAGAAAGAGAAGGAAGAGGAGGAGAAGGAGGAGGTGCAAGAGAAAAATGGGGAGAAGGAGGAGGAAGAAGAGAAGAATGAGGAGGAGGAAGAGGAGGAGAAGGGGGAGGAGGAGGATGTGGTGGTGGTGGGGGGGGGGCGGAGCCGCCGCACGCAGGTCACCGCTGCAACTCGCGCCGAAGTTGGAAACCCCCTCGCGCGACTGCCCTTCGGGGACGATTAAAAATGCAAGAGATCTAAATGGACGGGAATAGGTTCGGCGTTGACTGCATCGAAGTTCTATTAGAGGCTTTAAAACGAAACGTTCGACGCGCAGTTACGCCGGCCGGCTCTGCTTGCACTTGCAGCTGCCCTACGACGACGCGCGCCCATCCACACGCCCCTTCAACCTCAGATCAACCTTCTGCTTCGGACGGTTATTGTGTGGACAGTCATTTAAACTGCAGTACGTTTCTGAGCAGTGCTGTAGAATGGCCATTAGTGTGAACGCAGCGAAATTACTCTAGAAACACATGCAAGCGGAGATTTCAAAAACACATTCGAAGATCACCAGTAAACAACAATCCAGGTGAGAGGCAGCAGCCTAGAAAGAGTTTCGTTTTTGATTTCATATCAGGCATTTAACTTATATTTCATGTTTGGGAAATAAAATGTCTTGGTGACGTTCAACAAAATATCTATTGTTTAACGTGACAGTAAAATGAAAAATACTCGAAGAAATAAATAGAATTTGCTTGAAAAGAATTTATAAAAGTGGAAGAGGCGATCGAATCGGGCTCGGAGATGTGTAATACAATATCAGTGTCTTTCGAAATCGACCAAAGTTTGAGTTTTGCTGTGAGAAATAATTAAATAAGTCCACAAAATCCATCAAATTCTTTTCGAGACGAGATGACAGAAGCATAGCATACAAATACAAACAGACAAATTTTCTTAATAAAGAAAAGCCGCAAATACAATGAATCTCCTATGAAACTAAACGAGACATAAAATCATGCTTTTGTAGTGTTTTTATTATTCTTGCTTAAAAAGACGTAATATTATCGTCTGAAAACTAGTTATATTATTGAACGGCGAAACATGTACTCTTAAAGCTTAAATATTCTTTCATGCTCACACGAAACCATGCAACAATAATTACTCATAAATTATTCATAATTCATTTCACTTTAATGTAGGCACAATTAGTGGATTGAATTGCTCTCGAAAATATGAGTAAACAACACTCGAGAAATTCCCAAATTTGAAACCATAAACGTGAAAGTTATTACAAAAATTCAATTTTAATATCATTACCAGATTCATTCTCGGTTGCGAGAACTAAACATTGGCCACGACGTTTGTAAAGTGACCTCTTCCTTACAACCAGTATCCGACTGATTATCCAACTGATTATCACATATCATAGATATGTACTATTTTATGTCAAAACGAGAATGAATTTCGAAAGTAACATTTTATTTCCCATCAGTATAGAAAATATTATTATTATTATTATTATTATTATTATTATTATTATTATTATTATTATTATTTATTAGATGAACTATGTTATTAATAATTCCACACTATTAATTACAAAAAACTTCAAAAATAATATTCACAGGTGAATCATAACTCTGACCAATCATTTCTTAATTGATAAAGAAACCATTAGGTTCTAGGGAAAGGTAGACTGATTAATAGGTTCTTCGGCACCACATTTCCGCCACCCGTTGTATTTGTTTGACACAATGACACCTCTCTTGCGATTTCGAGTTAATGTTATATTTGGATTTGATACGGCAAACACATCTCCATTGACTAGCATCAGAAACACAATACGAAATGCCAAAGATCCGGACGCAAGTGGAATTACATATCGCATTGGTTAACCCAGTGTTTATAAGAACTACTATTTTTCTCAGGGTTTGTTATTTAAATGAGAAAAAAGCAAGCCTACATACCCAATCGTTACTCGCTATGATGAGTTTGTAATCTGATTGTTGTCAAGCGAAACCATTAACATTTCAAGAATGATATTTTTCTAATGGTAATTGTCAGTTCTTAATTCATTCCATGGGAGAGGAATGGCGGTAGTTGAGCATAATGGAAAAGAATACGATTAACCATAGAACGCCGAAGCGTTTTTTTTCTACCAAATAAGCCTGAGTCGGACTCGTGGAGGATAAACGATAATGCTGTATTTATTTTTGATTGTTAGAAAAGACACCGATGTTAATTCATTCTTTTATTACTACTTATTACATTCTTCGACAACAATTAGTTTGCTTTCTTACACTGAAAACATTTTCTTCGGCATTAAGAGTGTTCCTAACATACCTTTCTTTTGCACATATAGTAATGACAGTGTCTTCACGCTGGGTCTCTGTAGTTACTTCTGACAATAATATTATCTTCTTCACTATAATCATTTTCGGGGTTGTAATATATATCTTCGCTTCCCGAAGATAATCCATCGGATACATTTTCATCATATAAATCGAGGCACGCCTGAATCTCAGCATCTTTCAGCCTAGACATCTTGATAACTACATAAATTAAAGTATTTGATTCAAGAAAAGATATAAAATCGCACAATTCAATTTTTAAAGCCTGTATTTACTACATGCAAATAACTAGACCGCACAAAACCACTCAATAATCAGGTACCAAAGCAACACTGGATACAGCTAAGAATGGTTATGCTATAGTATCAAATGTACGTGAGTAATGAATACAAAATGTACACAAAATTTTCACTAGCAACCGCATAAATACGCAGAAGACATCTGATAATCACGACAGAAACCAGAAATTCATTTCAGAAAAACGTAATAATTAAAAAACCTGTTGATAACGAGAAAAATACAAATCTACAAATGGAACTACTAGGCCCACCTCAGGCTTCTGTGGCCTAAAAATTTATTTGTCACCATATGTGAATTAAAATACAATCAATTGAAAGAAATGTTGGTATAACAATTAGAAGGTATATTTAAAAAATACCAGGACGCTTGAGGCAGAGATTAAATTTCCAAAAATTTTATGAACATAAAAAGATGGGAGTGAGTCCATTAGTCTCACCTCAGGCTTTCTAGGATTAAAGAGCAAAATACATCTAAAACCGATAAAAGTACTTTACTTTTAAAATGTGACGCTTGGCAAATTGTCCCTCCAAATTGTATTTCATTTGTAATAAAATCGTATATGCTTTCAAAACGTATGAAATAAAGTCCAGAGGGAACTTTAAAATTCATATTGTTTTAAATAACACTATTTTTCTCCTTTCTATCACAGAACGGAGGGTGAAAAGTGGGTAGATTATCCCGCACATTTTAAATAGGGCACTTAAATCATTTAGGGTAAAAATCTCCATTTAGGATGCAAATTGTAGTTATAATAATTTTTCTCCGGTACATTCTTTTAATTAGGTGTCCCTTTTTAGTAATATATTACTATAATATTCCGAGATGGCATTTCTTGGCTACCTCGTTTATCGCGTATCTTTCAAATACCTCATGTAGTAAAAATTATTATGCACATTTCGTTCATTTTCCATAATCTATGAGTTGAAAGTTAAGAGGTCGATTTGGAGGAAGTTGGTGTTCCTCCCTTCTATTCCATTCTCAAAACTCGCTAAATTTTCGTCATTACAAAGATTTTAATTTGCGATGTATATCCAATTTTATTTTGAAATATTTTCATCAATGTGTGGGAAATTTATCCCATGACATTTCTAATATAAAATGTTGATATTTGAATTTTTATCTTAACTTGTAAGCACCTGTGCCTTTATTACAATTATGCAATGATTAACTTATTAAACAAATTATCAATATTTTTTCGTTAGCTTATTAATGTACTTTTTGTAAGCATAGGTTTTGTAATTAAAGAAGATTTTACGAAGAGGATACTTAACCCTCATCTGATCACTAACATTACAAAGCACTGTATCAACGCACAGGTGAAAAAGTCCATTCTATTGTGAAAATGTGTGAGTAGTAAGTTCCGGCGAGATATAAACCATTCAAACGATCTTAATTCAATCTAGCTAACTACCTAGTGCTAATTTGTTAATGCTCTGAACCACCTTAGCAGCTGACACAACAAATCCACAGCGTAACGGGGGGCCACCCGGGCTGGTCAGATTCGGCTGGCACGGAGCGTTCAGCCCTTCTCCCTGCAGCATCCCCCTTGGAGTTGACGAAGTAACACCAAAAAAAAACAGCCGGACGGGAGTTTCTAATTGCCCGCGAGCACTTTTAACCGTGGGTCCGAAGTCCGGACCCCACCCGTGGGGGTGTCTCAAGGAAAGCGGCAGGTCAATTTTCCCGCGGCGGTGCCACAAGTCGATTTTCCCGCCGCCGCCGCTGTCGCCGCACCGCGATGCTTCTCTCGACAGTTCGACAGGAGTTTGCTTCGGCTTACGACCTCGCCAGGATGCGCGCACCGGCACCTACGCCCCCGCCGCCCCCACCACCCCCACCGCCCCCGCAGCTCGGGCCCTTTGTGGCAAAGCCCGTCACTCCCAGGCCTGGCCACTCGCCAGGTAAGAACATCGACAGCTCAAATCGAATTTCAGCGGCGGAGCCGGCAGCGGCGGCAACGGCGCGTTTCTTCTCTAAGGTCACGAGCGAGCAGGAATCTCGTATCCGTCTTCAAAAAGGGGTAAGAAAGCGTTCGCAATTACGATGCCAAGCGGAAGGGGAACCAGATACGCAGTGTATAAGTGGAAACTATAGGCATTAATTATCTAAAAGGACCACGTGTTCTTGTGAAAGTTGGTGAGTGTCTTGCATGACATAAACTAATATAGGCAAAACTAAATCTGGCCACCCAATATATGGGCAAAAATAAGATCAAACGTTTTTTAGATTACGTAGAAGCACATTACACTGAGAATTAAACGTATCCTGATTTCCCCTTCAAAATATAATATATAGATCATCACTATTAATAATACAAAGAACGAATACAATGATATGCATATCCTTTCAGGATTACAAGTAAATCTCCTAATCACAGAATATTCCATGTTTGCCCCATTATAGCGATACGCTGTATAGTAATAATAATGTTATTTTTAACAAACAAAAAGATATATTATCTCAAAGCCCTGTGGTAATTATGAATGTCGTAAAACAACGCTACCTGTAAATTTCCTGCATGAATAAAGTGAAACATAAAGAATTATCGGCTAGTGCAGGATCTGTTGAATTATTTAGTAAATGTCACTTAACAAATTACGTGGAATATTTCAATCTAACTTCTGTTCAAACTCCCCAAAGAAGGAATACAAACGGTAAGCTTTTGTGTACTTTAAGCAAACTATATTGTGGATACACAACGTTTCAATCCCGTAGAATTAACCGGTGTGAATACTTCCATCAAAGGCGTGCATGAAGTTCCGGTCACTTTAACCATCACGTTTCTTGGGGATCATTTCTATCAAACCAAGAACATATTTGGGTACTGCAAAGTAAAGGATGCGGTTCCATGATACAGATTTACGGCATCCAGAAGAACACTGCAGCACTTACAAAGCTATGGGGAAAATTTTATATCGATCGTTTCTACTATTATATGCAAAATTCACAGAATACCTTCAAATGAAATCTTACAAGAACGTATGAAAAACGTTACATAAAATGAACATCACAGAAAAATACGAGTGCAATTGATCTACTTTTTTCAGATTTCATTAAAAAAACATAGTATTCATCAATATAGCACTTAAGCGATGTTAATATTTTTCTAATTTTCGAAAGAGAGACTTCAATGTAAATGTGACCAGCACCATTTTTACCATATTTTGATACACAGGAGAAGAAAAAAAGTGGAATTATGTGTAATTTTCAGATAGTTAAAGCTGCTAATATTCACAAAATATTATGCAAAAACTACTCATACTGCACATACATATTATAAAATCTGTACTATAATGACATGCCGTTTAATGACAGATTTCATTCACGAAAAAATCTTCAATATTGTAGTGGTTGGAACACGCCGAACGAAAACTGAATTTTCAAAAATTGAGGAATCTCAACAAGAATAAAACCGACGACATTGTTAATCATCATTGGTGCTAACCGAAGAAAAATTTTATTAAAAAAATTGACATTTTTGAGAAAATTTTGACAGACGAACAGATCTAGAGACAGACGGACGGACAGACAGGCAGGCATTTGCCGACAGCCAATGTTTCGGAATCAAGGACCCACAAACGTTGATTCTGACTATACAAAGATTGATAGGAAATAATTTACTACATTAAGGATTAAGATTTATCCACTTTTTCTATACAAAGGCCCCACAACATGAGTTTTGTCCAAAAATCGCCGATTTGGCCAAAGCATTACAATAATTTCTCTTTGCTACGAAAGTAGATAGTAAGGCAAGAAAATAAATGAGAATATGAAAATGTGTGTTGACGTTATAAATAATATAATTCATATGCGGTTATGAAGTTCACATAATTTAAAGAAGTGAATGTTAATCATCGGCATATTTGCTCGTAATTCTTCACCACGCTATCACGAACACTTGTATTTAAAATTGATCTAAATAAGTTTTCAGAAAACTATTCATATTTCGATCATGTGAGGTATACATGATTTTCTTACATTTTCAGAAATTGGGGGAAAATATAAAAGCAATTTTACATTTCCAATTTTGATTGAAAAATGCAAATATTTTATTCTGGTACTCCTCTAATGTCTTACTACGAGTACTGACAGTATTATCATACTCGGTACGTCACTTCTTACGACACAGCTGGAGTCATGCGACAGTAAGGCTCCAATGAAGAGTCAGTCTGTTTATATACTCGTATATTTGCTATTCCCCTTTTGCGTTTTCTGACATTCTTGGTATATAAGGACATGATGGACTATGTACACACTGTAGTATGCTATAGCAGTATTCGTTAATATTTTTTTAAATTTTTGTAAGAGTGGTTTATATTTGATAATCTTGATCATTATTAGTGCTACTTTTTGGAAACAATTTGATGTGTCTTTTTGTTCTGCAGCACTTTGTTCTTGGCCACGAACACGTATTTTGCCAACATCGGTAGACGCGAATGCAAAGCCAACACCTTACGTTCGAAGTACAGGAACTGGATCATCGAGGTTTCGATCCCCGTCACAGCAAAAATTTGCTTCATGTTTTCAACAGCGGTGAGTGAGTGGGGCCTGTCGGGATCGAGTTCCTAGATTGACCGGTCTGATACACAGTTTTTCGCCCATCTTCCCTAAATCTGGATTGGAACACAGTGTTAACACGAGATGTTCAGTAAAATCCTCTTCCTGACCGGTGTACTCTGCGCGGAGTATGACCGCCTTCCATAGTGGATTGAGACTGATTAATAATAATAATAATAATAATAATAATAATAATAATAATAATTATTATTATTATTATTATTACTATTATTATTATTATTATTATTATTATTATTATTATTATTATTATTATTATTATTATTATCATCATTTACTACAGTCTGCTAACTACTAGTCAATTAACAGTTGACTAATTGTTTGATTAATTTGTATTTCAGGGCACGACAACCGCTATGGTCATATGTTAATGTACTGAATATTTTTTATGCCCAGACGTACCGGTGTTCCTCCTCCACTAGATGGTGAGATCCGCAGCCTAGCTACACGTGACTTCCGGGGCTTTCCTTTCCAGGTATCTCCTTCCAGCAGGACACCGCCCAGCCAGGACAAACTGTAAGTTCCCGAATGGTCTCCCCATATATGCGGTAGTGTATTTCACGTAAGTGTGTGCAGGTAAGGGGTGAGGATGGGACAAATAAAACAACGGAAAGATTACTCGCGATCCGTGGCCGATTTGTTAGGGTTGGTATTGATAGGAGGAACCATGGAAATCTACCGAACAGCACTGCCAGCTGCTAGACTTCTTCTCAAGTGTGCAAATTCGACCTAGCTTGTGGCGTAGTGTATGTGTTGAAAATCCGCCGTCTTCGGGACTCGGCCTCTAAGACTTCCCGGTTAGGGTCGTTATAATGACAGCGCCAAAGTTGGCTCTGAGCTCAACTTAGCCTGTTAGGTATATTTCAGCACGAACGAAAGCAATACTTGCTATTTAATGTTTTCTACCAATAACACAACCAACGCGATACTGTTCACCTCTCCGCTGCCCCAATTTCACGGCAATCCGTTGCTGCTAACGGCGATGGCACACACCACAGCCGCGCCCACTCCACGCCCCCCCTCCGTAGAGCGCCTCAAGCACCTGGCGTCGCACGCCCGCATCGATTCGCAGAACGCCGCTGCCGCCGCTGCCACGTCCAGGTGGAAAACGATTTCGATATCGATTGTGTCGAGCTACCAGAGGGGAAACAATGAAGGAAGTGCACGGCGTGGTGGAAATACTACATAGGTGACGCAATGAAATGTTGAGAAAAATAAGTCAAATGGAGGAGCAGGAGCCAAGGCAATAGCTGGTTTCGCTTCTTTTATTCATGGAGAATTGTTCAAGTTGATATGATAATACAATTTCATCGTACCAGTAGTATCTAGTAATATAGTAATAGGTATCAAAGTGTTGATCTGAGTCCAGTAAAATTAGAGGTTTGAAACGACCCGGTAGAAAGGGAGGCTAATGCTAGTTTTTTTTTTTTTTTTTTTTTTGTAAACGGGTATCTGAGTACTTTGGAAGTTACACTCACGGATAATCAGAACGAAATTTTCAGGTCCAGTTCCGTACTACATTTTAGGACTAGCAAGGGAAAATTAATGATTGTGCAACACGTGGAAACCGTTCCGGGGGTTCTTAGCTGAAACGAATCAAAAGGCTATCGTTATTTGTAAGTTGTAACTCTCTAATAGAATTTATATTACTATTTTGATCCATAAAACTTTCATAGATTTTCATATATCCAATCACCTACCATCCCTCCTTTCCCCCTCCCTCCCACTACTCCCGTTTCTCTTTCACCTTCTTCTCCAGTCTCTCCCATACCGCGATTCCCCGCATCCGACTCCACAACAGCTAGTTACTAGGACTCACAATACGATGACTCACCAAACATGTCTCCCGTTTCCGTGATAATCCATGCACTGAAGTGTTCGTTCGCCAAGTTTTAATCGGAGAAGAAAGAAGATAGAAGCAGAATAACTTTTAAAGAGAGAAAACAAAAAAAAAATAACGACGAAGGCATCACATAACTCCTGCATTAAGCATTCAGGAGAAAATAAGCTGCATAAAGTTGATCATTGTTAATAATAATAATAATAATATTAATAATAACAACAACAACTTAATAATAATAATATAGATATCGACATTTTTATTAATAATTGTTTTTTGTTACCAGCATTATAAACGACCTTTTCGGGAAAGAAATCGTCCATAATCGGGCATTTTACGGCACAAATGATGACGTATAAGATTTTACGGCACGAATGATGGCGTCATCACACATTCAGCTAATCGCAGCGAGAGATTCGTGGGGTGAGACAAACGGAACAGCTGACCACCGTTTTCTCGCACTCGTCAAATACTCGAGACGTCACAAGAAAGTTGTTTCGCAAAATAAGTTTGATTCTCTTATAAATTTATAATGCTGAAATAAAAAAAATTAGCGGATGCATCTCGTTTATAATGCTGCTTTATTGCATTCTTACAAATTTGAAAACTCGCTCTTAACGTCACTCGTTTTCAAAACATGTACTCGTGCAATACATCTTAACATTATAAATTGATTGCATAAACTACCATTATAGGGAATATTTTATTTCATATACGATAAAATCTCGTGCGTTTTAAAAGTTTCCGTTTCTTGCTCATGTCCTATATTACATCTTGTTTCGTTCACCTTCGTAAATAGGGATCCAGCGTTTCGCCGTTGCCTTTACTCTGGGCACTGCTCGGTGAGACAATGATCGACACCGATATCGATTGTATTGATCGGCGAAAAAACACTCCTGACGAAAGAAGTGCAAAGGGGTGGTGCTTGACATGTTTGAAACGCATCGTCAAAAGAGTGTGCTGCTTACTCACTGAATAGAAAATAATAAAACACATACCGCATTTTCCTTTATATTCAGAGAAAAAATGAAATACGAAAGCTTCAAAAAGACAATTCTTTTATTCAAACAACCAAGCAGAAACCCAGGAAAGCAATACTCTGGATTTTACGTTCTTTTCTTACACGAGTATGTAAAATGTTCATAAGTTCAATGTATCTTTATAACTTTTTATTGGAAGATCACAGTAATTTTCATCAACGTTGAATGAATAAAATATGGGATTAATCGTCATACGTTTCTACTGGAGCTGATCATGATTCGATATAACAAGAATTCCGAAATTGGTACGTGGGGACAACGTTCATAAACTTCGAAATACTTTGCAGCTGTTATACTCCCAAATAATAAAAACAAACGAATTCAGGAGTAGCATAAACAAGTCACGGTAAATTTCAGATTTTCATTAGCTTTAAGAGAACCAATGGGCAAGAGAGAGTGAGTCAGGCAGAAACTGAGGTCTCTCTCTTTAACGAAGGCCATGCTCGTATTCGCCCCGACATTTGTTTGACGGTCGAATGTAATGGCCGCTATAATTCTTTGATTTTAATGGCCCCTCGTTAACAGGAGGAGGGGAGCAATCCCACTAGAAAAAACTTATCGCCACCTGCCATGCTCTTGGTGCGTGAAGTGCCGGTCCAGTTACAAAACGACGGATGGGCTCCCTCGCGAGAACTCCTAATTGGTGAAGTCACTTGTTTATGCTTCGGAACAAGTCCACGCGGAGCCACCTATTAGAATATCGGCCGACCTACAGGCACTCCCTTCACATCGTTGTAATACACGATAGTTTAGTTAGCAATTTTAATAATTTTACAACTGAAAATATAGATTTTTTCAAAAATATAGGACTATTAATTATATTTATTTTTAATTAACTTACTTGAATTGTTTATTTGGTTATTACATTGGTTAAGAAAATAAGCTAAGCGCGCCCATAAATTAAATGTTAGAATATAACATATAATTAACATTATTCTTCAAGAATTACCTTCTACAACACGCATTAAGAAAGTAACTAACAATTTTATCGTAATGAACAAATAGGGCATTGATAACAATTCACAGACAATTAATCTATATATGACTACTGCACAATTATAAATAAAGCATACATTATTTCATTCTATTGTATTTATACACATTATACTGAACAGTAATCAGTTACACAAATATTTGAGTTTCATTTTGTCCACAACGGTAGCGCTCGTTAAAATGTAATGAAACAAACTTTCTAATTAAATTTTGTCTATCAGATGTGTCTCAAACTCACCGTAACAGTAAAACACCGCAGAAGGAAAACAAATAACGAGGCTCACCTGCAACAAAAGAAGAAAACAAACATTTAAGCAACATAGAATGGATTCACAAAATTATCGACACCAGTTCCTTTCATTAACGTGTACAATAAAAGAACGTTTTAAACTGCACACCAAAGTGAGAGAGAGGACAATTTATTATAGAATGAAAATAAAACTTGACGGAAAATAAATACTGCTGACGAGTAAAATGAAACGATTCATTTAAACAATGCCTGCAACACAATTCCGTATTTCAGATTTGCACCAAGCAGCAGAAAACCATTGCAGAGAATACAGGACGTGAATTTTGTAGTGTGTAGCAAAATGTAATCCGATATCTCCCAAACAGTGAAGCACAAGCTTATCAGCGAATTGTGTTTCCCAGGATTCTCGTGGGTACAACAGCGATTATACAGGCTCATTAATTTTCAATTATGAGTACGCAAGGGCCATATGATATGAATAGAAAATCCAATAAACAAATATTTCAACATAAACTCAAAATCGCTTATCATCGGGTTTCCAGGAGTTGTTCAACAGGGAGTTAATCATGAAAATTTGCACATGCAAACACACGAAGTTATGATTTCCTGAAAACTCTATATTTTACTATATTCATGTTTTTATTTATCCACCAATTTCTACAGAACACATACTGGTCTGACAATTTTATTATTTTCCAAGAAAGAATATTTCATATTTACAGATGTCCCAATAGAGAGGGATTTGAATTCAACTCAAGTTATGCTATTCTCGAAAACTAGTCTCTTCGTGAGCTTTTCTAAGTAATAAATTATGCAATATACAATTTCTCCTGTTTAAGATGTCAGGATTAGAACCAGTTACCAAACCTCGTGGTAAACATAAAATCATCTTCACTATTTTGTCTATGAGATACTAATGGAAAACATTTAAATGTTATGTAAGGAAACACCACAATCCTACGTAATTGACTAGATCTTTAACAGTTTCCTTCTTATTTTTGCTAGTGTAATAGGAAAATGAACGTTAAAATAATTACATCTACGAATATGCTAATGGTAACACTTTACTTTCAGAAACAAAATAATTTATAGGCGTGATACACGTCATGTGTGTGACAAATTATATTTTAGGTGGCCGTAAGACGTTGTGAATAGGATACATTCCTTATAAGCTAAATATACATGGCACGCGCCTACTCACAATGTACTGAGGATGAAATTTAATCGCGTACGTGCATTCATTACAATGATTACAATCTTTACTTTAAAAGCAGCAATGGGAACATTAAAAAAGAACAATATCTACGTGCTTTTTACACATTTAAAAGGACAATTTCTACGTTATTTTTAAACAATTACGATTCATAATTGAAGCGCTTAATTTCAAAAGAGATTATATACCGAGTAATATGTTTGTGGCAAATAAGGCCCACTAAATGATCTCTTGGAGATAGATCTATGTTTTTTTATATTATATTACTAGTATGGCTTTTGAAGTCTCATATGACGTGAAATTTACTAGAATGGGTTCCTCATAGATTAATTTATAATACTTAGTTGAGAAGCCACATTTGTGGCACAAAGAACTTCACGAAGTTAAAGGCTTTAAATTAAAGAATTATAAAAATAAAATTAATCGTTGAAATATCAATTTCATTAGTATTGTTTAATATGATTAGACAAGTATTTTCCGACCACAGATAGGATTTTTATGTTAAATGATAATCAATCAAATCATCTTGTCAGTTGTGTTTTATAAATAAAGATATGAAGCCTTTATAATGTCAACAATCAATAATTGAAATTTTAAGAACATGAATTAGAGATTATATGCTATGAATTCGAACCTACAGTTATATCGTTCCATAATCTTAATAATTAATTTTCACGTCGTCTTTGCCTACGTTTTTAATAAAGTAATATAATATACAAAATCAATGTTTGTTTGTTCGTTCGTTCGTTGGTATTTCATGCGCTGCCGTACCATTCATTTGATTGCGATGAAACTGTCAACTTATTGCTTGCACTTGAGTAAACTTTACAGGCATAGTACAATGGGAATATGCGTATGTCTGTCCACATAGACGCAAAATGGGGGCGTTGTTGATTATCCTTTATGATATTATGATGACTCAAGCGTCCCTGAACAGAAGCTCTACGCAACCCGTCGCACCCCCGAGTATTAAGCGTGTCTTCGCTGTATACCCCCGGGATTGAGAAATATCGGACGGAATTATTACTTGAACGTAATCTCGGACAAATAAATGAAATGTCTCCAAGACAGTGTCATAGGAAATACATGCCCAAACTTGAGAGAGAACTTTTTAACAATAGGATACTTGACAACCATGTCCAAACCAGGTCATAGAACAAACCCAATACTCTCGAGAAAGTCTTTCCTATATTAAAGTTTCTTCAGAGCGTAAAGTAAAACGTGATTAACAATCACGTGGCCAGCAGCGTGTGACGTGTAATACATCGCAATAGCGAATCATTATCGGGTCCACTAGTAATATGAATGAAGATAATGTCAATTTCGATTAATATTTAGATTCCATAAAAATATCAACACAGCATATCATTATCATACTAATAAGCTTCCCAGATTTTATTTCTAATCTCATTTGAGTTACTTAAAATTACCCTGACAGCTAGTTCGATAAGCAAAGAAGCATCAGAAACACGCATTGAAATATGCTGCTTTCTCCTTATTCTACGAATACTCTTGGGGAAAACATTCACTGTGACATGCCTAGCTTGAGAAAAGAACTCCAACTTACGGCTACAACTGTAGAGAAAATATTTCAAAATGTAACATACCAGATTCAGGATATAATGAAAAATCTTTATTAGAGAAACAAAACTGCTCGCTGATAATATACTCTTAATATTTTGTATGTAAACATTGTACATATATTTGCATTCTGAAAAACGAAAAACTAAGGGACAAACCATCAAAAAGAGTAGAACCACCTGTGCAAGAGTCAAGGAAACGCCTCGGTACATATGCAAATGAACCACTACAAAATACACACGTGTTGCGTTGGATTCGATCAGCAGCAGCGCACCGAGCACCACCCGCTATTACGCCACCGCAGTCTTTCTCATCTACATACGCTAAAAAATTCCGGAAAGGCAATTGGAAAGGACACGAGCCCGGCGTAGCTTAGGACTCGCGAGAGAGTCAGATGCCCTGGGCAGTTTCCTTTTGGCTGCAAGTCCCCGAAGTGAGGCGACTTCCGCCTGTGTCGGCGCCGGAAGCGGAAAGAGCGTCGCGAGCGAGAGAGCACGCGAGAGAGAGAGAGAGAGAGAGAGAGAGAGAGAGAGAGGGAGGCGCGGACTGGAGGGGATGGAAAAGAGGAACAGAGTGGGAGCACGGGAAGCTGCCTTCACTGCAACCGTCGACTTGAGATTCCAAACAATTGTAATATTCATAAGATGGAATGGAATGGAAATGTTTTTACCGTGGACGCTAAATGAATTCCGCGTACCTTTGGCGACGAAGCTGGAAAGAGGCTTCGCCAACGGGGAGGTGGAGACGCGGGGCGTGGCGAGGTGAGGGGTGGGGAAGTGGACGGGGCGGTCGGAGAGAGCCGGAGAGCGCGTTAGCTGAGACATTAGTGATGAAGCAAAGTTGGAAGTGGCGGTGGTGGTGTGACAAAAAGGTGAAGCGGAAACACAGAGTGAGGCGGAAGGTTTTCATTAGAGAGATAGATGAAAAGAGAGAAAGCATTGAAGGGAACGAGGAAGAGAAATACAAAGAGGAAGAGATATCAAATGGGACAAAATATGTAAGAGGAGAGAAGAATCAAGAAAAATGACAAGGAAAGGGCAGGGAAGAGAAAAGACAAGGGAAAGAGGAAGATTTCGCGACACTGGTGAAGTAAGAGACACGAAGGCAAATTAGCTGAATGAAGACGAAAAAGGAGGGACTCGGAGAAGATCAAAATTTTAAAGTTAAAAATTGAGATAAATGATTGAGGTATTCAGAAAGGAAATGAGTGGTAGATACCAGTAAATAAAAACATAATCGCAGTGAAATACAATTATCTAAAATTACTACACGATTATGGTGATGTTTTGTATTCATGAAGTGAAAATGAACTAATGAGCAAATATTAACTTATATACATAAATGTATAAAAGTGGACATGAGGACTCTTGCAAGAAACAATGAACACCACAGAAGAATAGATTGTGAGAGAGATTCCAGAAAACTTGGAGGCATTCCAGTTGCCAGAATAACCAATAGATGGGTTCTCAAAAAGAAATAAAATAATAAATAATGAACAAAAAACTGAACTAAAAGTCAAATTACAAAAAAACACAAGAAATACAGTTGAGTAAGGAAAGATAAGGCAAGAAAGGTAATCGGGAAATCAACTGTCGGGAAATAGGTGAATGAATTGGTCATCAGTTTAAGTGAAGTGAGTCCAAGAAAGAACAGAGATAAAAAGAGCGAGAATATTAAGAAGGAACACGAGAATGTACGTAAGATAGAAGAAAACAAGGAAGCGAAAAAAATCACTCACTTGCTTTGAAGACATGTAAGCGGAAGCGGAAAGGCTATGAAGGGAAAGGGAATTTAGAAAGAGAGCATAAACGACATGAATGAGAAGAGAGATGCTACCAGAATCTCTCTTGTCGTGATTACCAAAATGAAAGTGAACTCATTCGCTATCTCTGCCCGCTTCCTTCCCAGTCCACCTCGAGCCCCCACCAGCTACTCTTTTCCCAGACAAGATTTGCACCTAAACCAAGCCGGCTCAACTCAGAGGCTCCGTGAGCCGACCCGCGACGATCCCGGCCCGAACATCCGCTAGCGAGCTGCGTTGTGGCGAGGTGGGGACTCAGCGGGAGGGAAAATGGTTTCAGGAGTCCTGGGCGGTTGAACGCCTAAAAACAATCGGCTCCGCAGCGCATGACGCGTGGGTAAAGCAAATTATCTTTCGCTTTCGTCTTTCTATGGGACAGTATGCACAAACCCGCGAAGGCGGGGATAAAAGTAAAAACCAGTAAGGAATGTCTCATCTGGGAGCTCCGCTCGGAGTCAGCATGGGCGCTCGCACTCGTCTGAAACCAGTTGGACAGGCCTGACGTAAAACAGTACTCACCACACATCCGGATACTGCAATTAAATTGTCAATTCACGTTGAAGAATTGTTATCGTTGTTAGGGTCACTCAGTGTCTTCATTTCATTCGCCACTGTCACCATAATCGCTAGCCGTGTTCAGTTTTCCCCGAATCTTACAGAACCCTTCGCTTCTTGCATGGTTTCTCAGAGTACATGTTACAAACTTCTAGGAAAAATGGAGAGGTAAAAATTGATCACTTTTGGCCAGTGAACACATAATTGGAGTTAAGGGTTATACATGTGGTATTTACCCCTGAAATTACGCATCCCTATAAACACAGTTGTACGGCATGAATATGTTATCTCCTTGAGTGCACCAGAACGTGATCTGGCGAATACCTATGAAAAACTAGTGGCCTAAACATCAGGGGAAAATGTATCATGATTAATTTCGTCATAAGAAATTTCTTTCGAACGAGCTGGGCGGCGCGGACAGTTTGACCCAAAATAGGTTCAGAGAGCTCCAAGACAACTGTAGAACAGAAACAGCCCACCGAACACAAGGATGTATCCAAAGGTGTTCTCGGCGGTAGCGACGAGCCCAACCGCAACAGCGGGGCAGGGCCAGGGCCCCGTCGCGCCGACTGCGAGAACGCGGCCGGCAGCGCGGCTGGGCGTGCGTGCGGGTGGAGGCTTTGGCGGTGGCAAGCGCAAAAGGAATCCTTAATCAAATATGTGCCAGCCGCGTCGTGCGGGGACTCGGTGGGACGTCTTTCAGGCGCCACGACAGCGGGGGCAGGGGCAGGGGCAGGGGAGGAAGCGATGGCGGGGCCGGGGAATGGGTGGGTTGGGTTGGGTTGGGTTGGAGAGGGGATGAGACAGAACCGGGTCGGGGAGAAAAGTGAGCTGGTGGGTGGGGCGGTGGTGCGGAGTGGAGACGGAGGGACAGGGTTGGCGGCGGAGAGGGAGCGGGGTGCGGCGGGTAAAGGGCCGGGGAGGAGTGGGGGCGGCATCGGCCCGGGGAGTGCAAGGGGCGGTTGGGTTGAAGAGGTCGGTGGATACCTGGGCCGTGGCGGAATGAGATGGGAAGGGGAGTGACGGGGACGTAGGGGCACGGACGGGGAGCGGAGGGAAGAAGAGTGGGGCCGGAAGTGGGGAGAAGAAAGGGCAAATGAGGGAGTGGGGTGGGGCGGTTATGAGCAGGGGGGAAGAAGAAGGAGCGGCGGTGAGAAGAGGCGGTTGGGTTGAAGAGGTGACGGCCGGAACGGAATGAGAGGGGAAGCGGGGAGGGGGACACGGGAAGAGACGGGGTTGGAGGGAAGAGGCCAGGATGGGGCGGGAGAGGAGAGGGGAAGGGAACAGGGTTGGGGCTAAGAGGGAGCGGGATGGGGCGTTTTAGGTGCAGGGGGATGGAGACGGGGCGGCAGCGGGAAGGGGTCGGTGGGGTTGAAGGGGAGGACACAGAAGCTGAGGTTGAGAGTGGGGAGGGGCGTGCCGGGGACGCAGGGGCAGGGACGGTTTGGAGAGAGAAGAGCGCAGAGCGCGTGGCGGGGGCGGAGAGAGAATATGGACAGAAACGGGGTCGGAGAGGGAGCGTGGAGGACTGGGCTAGGGGGCGGGTGGAAGGAGACGGGGGCGTGGACAGCCGACGCACGCCCGCGCGCGGTCTCACTCAAGCTCGCACGTTGAGATGCCAGAAAATGGACGCGCTGATGCGAGTTTTTCTTCACACGGGCATCCGATTTTTTGTGAAGTGGGCGACTTTTCAACCATAAAACCGGGAGCGGTAGCTCAGTGCATCAACTGATGCCACTGCAGCACCACTGACCGGAAGGTCCTAGGTTCGAATCCGACGGTGGCAGGATTTTCGACACTAGTTTTTCAGCTAGGTCGAATTTAGTCGCTGTCTGGAGGACAATCCTAGCTGCCTGCTGTTCTGATCGGTAGTTTTCCGTGGTTTCTCCGATCAACACTAGGCGAATCCCGGAGCAGTACCCTAACAAACGGGTCACGGACCGCGCGCGATATTTCCTTTCTCTTCCTTGTCCTGACCTATTCTCTCCCCTTACACACACACACACTTACACTAACAAGTGTCCTACCACATATTCCGGGAGACCGGTGGGGAGCTTAGAGCTTGTCCCGGTTGGGGCGGTGCCCCGTTGGTAGGAGAGTTCTGGTTAGGGGGAAATCCCGCTAGCCGACGGTAGGTCGGTGTCAGATCTCGCCATCCAGCGGGGGAAGATTGCCGGCATCTCACGAGGGAAAAACATGCAATACACTTACCGGATTAATGACCTACGCTGTTGACGCGCCCGGAATCACGAACCAATTCAAACCATAAAGGGACGACGACGTCAGACGTTCAAATGTTATTTTCACCGTTACACATCACACCATTTTACCTCCTGGACAGCAGGCAAATATCTTCGTTTCCTGATCTTCGACTTTGTGATACAAAAACGAATACTTAAGATGAAGAAAATTAAGTTTTGATATCGTTTGGAAATATGCTGTTTCCGAAAGCTTTGCTTGGCATCTTGGCAGATTGTTTAATAGTTCAATCCGCCACATAATACGAACTTAATGGTAAAAAAAAAGTTCCTTCTTCATCCTTTAATCTCATCCTTGAAAACAAATTTCAAATTCAATAACACAATGTCTCCAAGTGTTTATTCAGCAGTGTGCTTTCAAATACTAGAGTTAAATGTTTACCTAGAAATTCAAAGAGTTAAGTTTCACATAGCATATGGAAATAATGTATAAAATGGAAAGAGAGTAATGTACCTTGGGACTGCATTTAAGATATGTCTGTTCCCACAACAACAAACATTCCTAACTTTCCTGCTTGTTCTTGTCAAGTCTCGGTGATGAATTTACCGAGTTGAGACGTCACGAAGTAAACACACGTCAGCGAGGCTAAAAACGCCATCACGGAGAACGTTTCTACAAACTAAAATTCGTGGTTTTGTACATCTACGAAATAAATAGCATACCCTGAATATAACGTCGTTTCACTTTACTACATTTTCACGTTGCTTCCACTTCGATTCGGTCTTTGAATAATCTTACTTACAAGCCCGTTACTTCTTTCCAACTCAATTTTCTCCATTTCCTGAATATCTAACATGCAATTTCTGTTTTAGTGTTTCTGAATAACTTTGAATTTGGTGAAAGGAATATTTACCAGTGCAATGTTGAAGCCAAATAGAGTGCGTGTTCTTGTATAGATAAACTAATAAGCTACTTGGAGAGAGTGGAGGAAAGTCAATAGGAATTTAAGGCAGATCTATAAATAATTCTAAGAACCGCTATACACATTTCGGCAGAATATGTCCTCCCGGTTGTAATAGAGCTAATAAAATATTATTTTTATATGTGAATATAATGATAACATGTAACTCAATTTTCGATGAAAGCAACAAAGTATCTCGTCATCATAGAATTATATATTGATCATTGATATAGCGGGATTCGTCGTATTTTTATGCTGCTTGATTTAATGAAAAATACATTATGCGCGTAAACATACAATCATCTTTTACTCAACATCTAAAAGAAATTTCATTTCTCTGATTGTGAATAAATACAAAATAATTAAGAGAACACCACATTTTCGCCAAAATGTTGACACCAAGGCAACAGATACACAGAAGAGGGAACACGCGTCCTCACTCTCTGGACACTATTTTCAGAATTGCCTTCGGCAAGAAATCCGTGAAATTTGGATTAAACGTTCACAATTTTTTTACCATGTTCCCAAAGTTATACTAACAAGGCTACTACTGCACATACATTCTCAAATTATTTCTATCTTGAAATTTTTGAAAATGCAGAGAGTTCAACGAATATGACATCTGCGCTATTATTTTGAGTCTCCTTTGCTCAATCGAAAAAAAAAACATGAAAAATATTGGAGCCATATAAATATAAATCGCATTAACATCAAGCAGAAATTACCCGAAAATCACTCGTTATTTAAAAAATGTACATGACCTTTTTACAGATTTGATTTTTACTTTCTCGCTACCAAATAGTACGTTATGTAATGCTGCGCGAAAAAAACGGCGAATTATTGGCAGAAAAACGTATTACAGACCCCTGGTAAATAAAAAGTGGATAAATCCAGATAAAATTTAGAAAAAATCCTTTAACACTGGTGTAGTCAGAATTCATGTTTTGGGGGTTCCTTGATACCGAAAAATCGAATAACGGCAAAACGTCAGTCCGACCGCATGTCCGTCTGCGAACAACGCTCGCGGCTAAACTGTTCAGCCAATTTTCTCCTAAATTAATATGCCCCAATCGAGCTGGCTGATGTCGCGGCCCGTTAAATTTGAAACCGATAATTTAATTTTGGGAGTACTTCACCTTAAGCCCCTGGAAATTTTAAAAATTTTCAAAAATGGCTCCATCGGTTTTCATTATGTTTTGTTGTTGAAGAGTGTGAAGGACGTTTAAGAGAATGGTCAAGTCTCATAGTCGTCGAAAAATCTGATTTTTCGAAAATTGCAAAAGTTCCAAGTTTTTTCGGAGCCTTCTCACAACTAAAATATTAAGAAAACAGATTTTTCCCGGTAATGAAATCTGTTCCATAAATATATATATTTTCAAAAAAGGTGAGATACAATTTTTCGAAAATTTGAGTTCTTTTGGCGTAATTTTCCGTGAAAGTACGGAAGTTACGAAAAAGTACGTGTTGTTTTTGCACCATTAACTTAGAACAGATTTCATTGCAGACAAACATCTTAATTTTAAAATTTATAGTTTTGCACTGTAACTTTTTGCATTTTTCGAAAATACATAGAGTTCGCCGACTGTGGAACTACTACCATTTTTTCACTGTCCTTTGATATATACGAAGAGAAAAATTAACGACAAAACTTGCCGGTTTTTTTTAAATGTTAAAATTTGATATTTCGCACAAAATACGCGAAAGCTGCTCATATTTTTGAATAATTTTACATGACCTTACAGCAATAATTGTTTTTAAAGAGCAGATTTGATTAGGGGGAAAATCTCCATGTTCAGTATTGTAATTACAGGAAGATGCTGAAAAAATATGAACATTTGCAATTTTTAAAAAATCACAGATTTCAACGATAATCAGACCAGCGCCTGTCTTGTAAGCGCCCTTTACGCTATGCGAGGACAATATTTAAAGTTGTAAAAATGTTCAAAATGTAATTGTGGTATCAACGAATGAAAATATCCATTTCTTACTCGCAGGTCCTCAAGTTCGTTTAAATCGATCGGGGAAATCATTTTTGAAGAAAATCGGCTGAACAGTTTAAGCGCTAGGGTTCACGCTAGAAACACGTTTTAACGTCAATCGATTTGTGGGTTGCAAGGACCCACAAAATACGAATTCTGGCTACACGTGTTAGAGGAAGTAATTTGCTAGACATAGAAACGAGATTTATCCACTTTTCATTACTAGGACCCAGCAATAGGTGATTTTTTCCCAAAAAATCGAGCCTGCATTCGTACACCGTACGATCAAAATGGTGTCATACTTTGACGACTTTCTATGAACTTATGCGTTTAATCTGTGTTACTTGGAACCACTGAGGATGGGAAGAGTGTTCCCGAAACACGTGTCTGGCTATATGTAATCATATTAAATTACATTTAATACTATTGTGGTAGATACCTCATTGACCCCAGATAGTTTAATATATTAAGTTTTTTCAGTGAACAAAATACTTATGTACGTTTTACATTTGTCTACGAATCAATATAAGATGTTTTAAGATGTCTTAAGCCCTATGTCAGCAATGTTAAATTTTCAAAGTTGGTGGCCCATTTTCTTACAAACTATTAATTGGACATAAACGAAATTTGGCATGCTGATTGAGACATATCTCATATTTACCGAATTTTTCAAATACCTGTCTATGAATGTGACGCTTTAAATTAATATTAATTAAAAGTATTTTTTCAGTTGCATTTTTTGTCAACCTACATTTTATTACAATTTCATTTTTGCATGAAAATGGTGGACACAAACTCAGTAGATATTAATATAATAGCACAACATTGAGTAAAAAGCTCATTATTTTTGGATGTATAATTTCTGTGAAAATGGGGCATTGGTACAAAAAATCACTTTTGAGAAAAACAAGTTTAAAGTTTTACAGTGCAAGGAAACGCATGGTACAGCATTCAAATTCATGGCATAGAACTCACCCATATTTGTCTGTACTCATCCATTGTCTTCGCGTCCGTGCGCACAGTCATTGTTGGAACACTCCGGTAGTATGTATTTGCAACTTTTAGTGCTAAACAATTGTTGTGTTGCTAAATTATACTACTAGAGCACTCCAAAGTAACAAAAGCTGGTATATGACAAATGTCATATTAATCTGTTTGAAAGGCCATAACACAAAAAAGGTTTTACATCATTACTAAAAGTACAAAGAATAGAAACCCGACAAAAAAAATAGAAAATTTTCATTCACACAGCATAACACCTCCCCTTGAACATTTTGAAACTCTGGTAACTTTTTTATCTCGGAACTACATTATACTATATCCAAACCCATACGCTCATGATTTTTGTCGCACCTCTCGCGTGTTCACATACACAACTTCCTTTCTATTTCACCCCGAGTCAGCAGTTCTATTTATTCTATTTTTAGTACTATTTTTGCATTGAACCTGCTTGCTCTGAAATGCGTCATTATTCTTCTCCCCTGCCCATTTCTTCCCTCTTCTCTCAAGAACTTACTTTTTAATCTGATTCACTCAACACTGTATCAGGAATTGCCTGGTACTGAGATCACTTCCTTTCCGGTTTCCCAGTTTCTCTACCTTCCTTACTCTAAAACATCGTTCCCAATCCCTCGTCGTCTACATGTCATAAACAAATTTCTCATAGCTTTCTCCTACTTATATTCCTCATCCACAATTCTGTTTTTTCACCACTACTCTGCTCTGCCCGTGTAGCAATTTACCCTCCAGATCGATCCAATCTGTTTGGCCCCTCTCCGTTCGGATTTGTCGCATCGGATTCGTTTCCATGCGCACCGCACTGCACATTGTTCAGTCTCTCCACGGGGTTCTCAATCGAAAAGCGTAGGCTTTCGGGGCCGCAGTCAATAGATTCTGGGCTGTCCGGGAGACGCCGCGTTCTAGGCACAGTTGCCAACGTTACGGCCGTCTTTCTGCGACCTCCCTCAGGGTGAAATATTCTGAATCGGGCTCCCATTCACTCGTCGAGCTTACTGTCTCTCCATCTTCTGATATGCCACGCTTTGTTCTACCGTACTTGTCCCTGCACTACTACACACTACTCGGCTTCGTTCCAGTTCCCAGTCTGGTGCACACCACTTTCCTCCGTGCCATGCTGACCTGCCCCATCTCTGCCCCAATCTGCACCTGTCGCTCCTCACCATCCGAACCGCTACGCCCCAACAAACTACGCCTCACATGACTCTGGACGTCTTGCCTACCTTGCATTACCTTGCCCTGCACTACCTTGCCCTGCATTACCTTGCCCTGCATTACCTTGCCCTGCATTACCTTGCCCTGCATTACCTTGCCCCGCATTATCTCGCCCCAATAGTATTCAGCTTTGCATTCCACTTCCCATTTCGCTCGCCATCCCGTTCGTTAGTATTTTTCTGGCAGCTAAAAACCATTTGCCTATCCGAAAACATCATGTATTTTGTAGGCTACACCTACAGCCGTGCTCTATAAAAAAAACCTGATTGCGCCATTGGCTAAAATAAACGCTTGAAATAATAGAACACATGACAAATTTTTAGTGAAATGGGCGGTAATTTTAAAAGTTGTACCTATCAGCTTTGAAAAAAAATCGTCAAATATGAACGACCAGTTGGACGCCCTGGCTTTGCACATTCTCGAGTCTTCGGAAAGGCTCATACCCTCGGCCTCCGCGATTAACTAAAACCATCTTTGATTCCATCCAACGCTAATTTAAAACGCATTTTTCAGCTAAACAAAAAAAGCAGTTGATTTTTACTCATTTCCCTTGTGTAACTTATTGCTACTACTACTAAACCTAACTTCAGCTTAATTATTTTTTTATATATATTATTACATGTATATTTATTTTGCAAATTAAAGCGGCTCGGCTTGAAAGCCTAGGCCTGCTTGGCTTGGGCGGCTAAACTTGAGAGCCTTGTAGCCCCTGTACATAAATCGGGTGCTTCCTGACGTGACAGCTAATTGCGAGGTGTATCAACAACACCAATAATAATAATAATGGTAATAATAATAATAATAATAATAATAATAATAATAATAATAATAATAATAATAATTAATAATAATAGTAAGACAATATGGTGAGATTCGCACCATCAGGTCCGCTTATTAAATACGTGCATTGTATTCCCGCTAAATTCATCCGAATGCTCTAGCTGTTGGTAAAAAATCCTCGCATTCCTCGCACCTCGTCTCCAGTGCGCCCGGCTCAGCCGCGGTCCATCACTCTCCGCCCCGCCGCGCCCACCTCCGCTCCGCGGGCGCAGTGGCGCCCTCCCGGGACGTCGCCCTGCGCGAAAATCGCGTGCGCGGCCTTCGCCGTCTGTCGCCCCCGAGGAAATGAGTGCCCGACAGTGCACGTCTCTGGCGACGGGCAGCGAATCGAAACCCGCGCATTCCGAGAGGCGCAGGCGGCGGTGGTGGCGGCGATGGTTGGGGTGGTGGTGGCAGCGGAGGCGGCGGAGGCGGCGGAGGCGGTGGAGGTGGCGGAGATGGCGGAGGCGGCGTGGGCGGTGGGGTGGCGAAGGCGGCGGCAGAGGCGACGACGAAGGCGGCAGGGGCGGTGAAGGCAGCGGCAGCGGCGGAAACGATGACGGAGGCGGCAGCGAAAGCGGCGGAGGCGGTGGAGGCGGCGGAGATGGCGGAGGCGGCGGGGACGGTGGGGGTGGCGAAGGCGGCGGCGGAGGTGACGACGAAGGCGGCAGGGGTGGCGAAGGCGGTGGCGGAAACGATGACGGAGGCGGCGGAGGCGATGGAGGCGGCAGCGAAAGCGGCGGAGACGGCAGAGGTGGCTGCGACTCGGCGGTGTGAGCGACGACGGCGGCGGGCGGCGTGATAACATTCCGTTACGCTGCATTCTGACGCACGCCCGACTGCCTGCCTCTGCCTGCCTGTCCGCCTACTTGCCTGCCTGGGAGGCGTCGGGCCGTCACATCGCTTCTGGCCGACACACGTCGCGACCCCGTCTCCCGCCCCATTCCGCACACCTCTTCGCTTCGTCTCCACCTCTGTAATTCCTCCACCTACCCAACTCTCTCGCTCGATTACCCCTCCCCGTCCCGCTCCTACGACTTACGACCGCCATTCTTCCCTACCGCCTCATACGGCGTGCGATCGATCCATTTCACCCACATCGTTGTTCTGCCGGGAAGTTCTTTGCACCGTAATGGATAGCGAATTTGCTCATTGATGATGGCGAGAAGACGGTTCTCATGGACGCGGACTATGTTCCACAGTCATATTGCGTTTACACCCTCCAACAGCGGATTTTATAGATAACGATGAAGTTTGTGACCAAACGCCCAGTACCACAAGATCTCGGATTTCAGCATGATGTACCATCTTTACCTCACTGTTCGACTTTTTCTGAGTTGACTCGATGGCGCAGTCTTCACAATATTCTATGCTAATTATCAGATTGCATATTAAGCTTTAATTTATTCTTGTACATCGGACTCCAAGATAGAGCCAAAAGTTAGTAAATACAATAAATCTAAGTCTCTAGCTCTGCACACAATATGGAAATATGGTCATCTAGCTTACTGTAATTAACTATTAACACAAGATATACCAATTAATAATCTTTGAAAAAATCATTTAAAATGAACAAATGAAACTTTTATTGTGATTTGGTATCATAAAAACAATAATCACAAGCTTAACTAGGTAACAGGTTACTGTGAACAGAGTAGACCAAGGAAAGAAGAATACAGTCACATACGAACATATATGCATTCACACACATCAACATACGAAAACCCAAACAAACAAGCTTAAGAGCTTCGTTATCTATTCCGCTATTGACATGTCAAATTATCCTACCACACAGGAGTAGAATTACGTATTGCTATTGTCAACAACGTTTTTTATTAAATTGGAATGAACATGATTCACGTTTACAATAACAAAAAAGTTACCTTTGTCGTACAACTGTGAAGTGAGGCTTTAATTACTCCCGCAATGACAGTGTATTAATAATTGGTACCAGTAAAATATGTATTTAAAAATAGAATATCTCTCAGAATCAAACAGCCTGTGGCCGCATATATAATGCTAATATTTATTAATGAATATTAATATAATCTGCAATGAAATAAATCATGGTGACGAGGAGAACAGATTACGGCAAGCTAATTCTTCACAATCTGCCGAGTCTCGTGATTTGAAAATCAAGGAAAGAAACCCGTCATTTCATACATACAAAATAAACGCAATTCATCAAAAAACTTTTTGTTGAAATGTCATTTATCGAAAAATATTTCAGGAAACTATAAACAATTTTTTGCCAAGAATATCAAATTAAGAAGCTATATTATTAAACTACGTTGAAATTAGACTCCTTTTGATAACATTTTTTACTGCTTTCTCAAATATATCAATAAAATCGTCCAGCTTCCGCGCAGCTGAAGAAATCCCACTCTCTCTTAGGTCAAACTTTCCTACAGCTACCACCACCATGGTCATCATCCCGCTAGCCACGCCTCATCACTTCGGAAGACACAACGCACTAATTACGATCTGATCACCCCGGGGTGGGCATCAACTCAGTTTCCACTGTGCATGGCGCTACCCCTCCAATGTTGCATTGCATGGCGCAACATTGAATTTTCACATTTTACCACACCACTCCTGTTTACAATCTTGCATGCCACGCCACATTACACACACACACACACACACACACACACACACACACGCACACAAACAACCTTCTTACCAACCCTCGCAAATGTTCGCCCACACACATTTCAATCACACTCATCACTGAGAATGCATCCCGCATCACACCCCACATTCGTCACTCCTCAAATCTTCTCATCCTCCTTCTTCTTCTTCTTCTTCTTCTTCTTCTTCTTCTTCTTCTTCTTCTTCTTCTTCTTCTCCTTCATCTTCATCTTCTTAAAAAGTCTACGACTTGTACTTTTTCAAGAATTATAACGAGTCTTTCATCTTCTTCTTGGTCTGTCAGGTTCTTTTCTTCTCCTCGGCTCTAACAATCCTCACGATTCTTTTCTCTTCAATCCTCTCAATATTATCATTCCATTCCTTGCATCTCGTAATGGGCTTAATTTTGCACACTTCCCTGATGTTTGTTTCCTTATCCAGTAGAGTGTGATTTGCAATTTTTCTCAGAACTCCCATTTCAGCGACCTCAAGTTGTTGTTGGGTGCGTTTTGTCTCGTTTCTTGTTTCTTCTGCATCTGTTAATATTGGCCTAATTATTGATTGATATATTCTAAACTTCGAGTATTGTTGTGGATGTTTATTATACCATATTCAGTAGTTGAGATAGCCAGCGATCCTATTACTCTTTATTATTTTCTCTTTGATTTCGTTCTCCGTTTGCTCTGAGCGTGTTCAAGTTATTTCCAAATACTTCACCTTTAGAACTTATTCTATTATTTGATTATCAACTACCAATTTACACCTAATCGATTTCTTAGCAATTTTCATAGCTTTCGTCTTCTGGGTAGACATTTTAAGTTAAAATACAAATTTTACTGAATTCACACACGTATTGTAAGTCATCTTCATTTTCTGCTATTAGCAATGTGTCGTCTGCGTAACATATGATATTTATAATATATTTTCCCACATTATATCCTTTTTTGTTTTAAGTTTTATAATACTATACATTATTACATTAAATAACAATGTGTCTCATGAATCCCCTTGTCTTACTCCTCAAATCACACATCATAATTATTTTCTGGCCACACACTAACCACGCTGAGCTCACGCAATGGCGGAGGGGAACGCTTTGAGCGCCATACAGCCCATGCAACACAGCACGTACGACGCCCCGCCGCATCTCCCTGCGTCGTTGGGCCGGTCGTCGATCGCCCTGCGGCCATTCGGGCGGGATTTGTCGACGCCTTCGCCCTGCCTCCCTCCCGCCCTCCCGCGTGCCCGCTGCGCCGCGCGGGGCCCTCGCGTGCTCTGCTAGGAACGTGAGGCGGAGGCCGCTCCGCAGGGGGGGCCACGCGGGGCGGGGCGGGCCGGGGAGGCGAGGACGTGCCCCCGCGGCGGAGAGGGGCTAAGTCTCGGAGGCGAGGCACGGAGGAAGGCGGTGGGGCGGGGCGGGGCTGGCGGGGCGTCCGAAAGGGCGTGGTCGTGCAGGGCGACGCGCAGGGGGGGGCGGAGGCGAAAGCGGGGCGAGGGAGGGGGCGCAGATGGAGGCGAGAGCGGAGTCGAGGGCGGAAGCATAGGTAGGGTGAAGGCAGGGGTGTGGTTGGGCAGAGGAGGGGGGGCGGGGGAAGATGAAGGGACGGAGGGGAGGAGACGGAGGTGAAAGTGGAGGTGGGCTGGTGAGGGGGTGGTGGTGGGAGCGGAGGCAGGGACAGGCGTGGGAGGGATCGTAGGCGTGGGAGGGTGCATAAGCCTGGGAGGGTGCGTCGTCGTGGGAGGGTGCGTAGGCGTGGGGGGCGTGGGTGGTGGCGTGTGCGTGGGAGGGGTAGGCGTGGCGGTATGCGTGAGGGGGTGGGGCCGAGACGGAGGGGGCGTGGGCGAAGGTGGAACGTGAGGGGACGGGAAGAAGCGGCGCGCCGGCCGTTGGGGCGAGACAAAGGAGCCGCGGGGAGGACACGGAGCCCGTCGCGGCGCGCTGGAATCCACGGGGAGGAACCGCCGAGGAGCACGCACTCCGCTCGGACGAGCCACGCGGCTGCCCCGGGGAGACGGCCAGGGAGCGAGGGCGGAAGCGGAAGATCCTGTTTTATTAAGTCAATTACATGATCCACTTCTCAAGGGCGGCTCTGGCAGAAACTTTGTGACCGTATATTATGTCCACCAGTTGTTGTTGACTATATGTTTTTGTGTGTGTATATAAGTATATATATAAACAATATATATATATATATATATATATATATATATATATATATATATATATATATATATTACGGCGATGTATTGGAAACACAATAATGTGTTTGTTAGATTAAGAAAGACACAAAATTTATTGCTTTTTTTAAAATAGTCATCAGAACAATTAAGTCAAACTTTAGTTACATAAAATATTGTACGAAATTCTTACGCTTGAACAGAAAGCTCCCGAAAGTTAAGACAAATCTAGAAGTATTTAAATTCAATCTGTGGTGTGTATAAATTGCATGAAAATATGGAATTAGGAACACTCGAAACAAAATAATTTAGAACTAGCGCACTTCTTAATCTGTATTTTACACAGTGAGGCTTCAGGTTCTTGCTGTCCAATAAAATACATAACGTTAACTATGGAACAAACGAGCAAAATGATGAAGTTGAAGAAAATCAATATATGTAAGAGGCACCAATGGGCTATTTGAAGGGTGATGGATGCGATAAAAGTGATTAGCATTATGTTATGGATTACGATATTGTGAATTTGAGAATAAGCTGTTTACAAACATGTTAGATGGATGTCAGAAGGAAATAACAATAAAATAAAAACATTTCATATTGAATTATTCAAAAACAGAGCAAAATTTCTAACTTACTAAATGAAATAAGTGTGTTAATAACCTGTTAGGTAGAAAAGGTAGTACATCTTGTGAAATATTCTTTATAAAGTACACATACTTAAACACGTAGTTCACACTTTTAATTTAAGATATCGAGAACGATTTGTCCAATAGGATAGACAAAAAATCTGTAGGGTATTATAAATGAAAGATGGGGTGGTCGTTAGACTGTAACAGGTAAAAGAAATCTATTTATGCTTATATTGGCATGATAAAAGTCAAAAATTGAAAACTTAAATTGAAGAGAATATGTAGCAGTCAAGTAAAAGAAATATCTTTGAGGCTCGGAAAGTGTAAGGAAACAAATTGCAGTTCGAGTTCTTTACATTGAAAGAAAATGTAATGTGATAGAACACTTCAACTTAAGTTGACACCAAACAATGTGCAAATAAATAGACTGATACGTTGATATTTTTACGAAACAGTTCACTGTAATTGATTGTGTGTGTTTTTAAATAATGTGATCAATCTTCCTGAAATGTGAGAATGAAAGATGAATATTCAGAGCTTTAACTGTGATGTTGAGTAGAGAACATCAAACATCACATATTGTTTAATCCTTTACCTACTGCTCGAGAAGTAGTATGGTTAGAACGCTGAGTTTCACTAATGATAGTAATAGGATGTTTCTAACGTTTACTACGTAAGATTTCAGGGAAATTGACTGAATAACATCACTTAAAATTTACGTTATCTTTTTAACAGAAAGAAAATGAGGTTGAAAAACAAGTTCTTTCGGGAAATATATCATTAAATATACACATTTACAGAGAACTCACTTTTGATAGTTTATATTGCCGTAATTTACCGCATTACAACCAATATCACCATATTTCTAAAATTAAAAATTATCTATCAACAGCCTTATATTGTGTACATTAATTTACAGATAATGTAGCGTCAGAATCCCAAATCTCAGTCGTTTTTAACTTGGATTCTATTTCTTCATTTTGTCTGCTTACCGCCTTTTGTGAGTTTTTTATAAACGCAGATAAAATGGAGAATTTGTTAAATAAAATAATATTCACAAGGAAAAAAACAGAAAATCGCAGTACGATCACAAAACTTTCTCTTCATTACGCACGTAGTCACACGAAAAAGTAAAAACTGCAGTCCGTTCCGTCCGTTCGTGCTTGTACCGTTTTGTAGGGAACTCGCGGGCGCGTCGTTTAATTCCTTCCCGCGTCAACACCAGGGTGTTCGGCCGCTAAGAAGCGTCTGGGTCTCAGCGGAGCCGTCGCGGGCGGCGTCAAGGCGTAAAAGCGCCTTCCCCGCGCCGTCCACGCGTTTACAAAGGCTCGTGCACGGCAGCGGGGGGCGGGGGGCGAGAGGACTTCTGTCACGCGCAGCGTCGGCGACGAAGAAGCCGCTTACGACGACGACGAGGCTCCGTCGCGAGCCGCTCTTCCCGGTGTCGCGGCGTGGCGGCGCCGGCGTCGCGGCGTCGGCGTCGGCGGAAATACAAACGGCGAGCTGTCTGGACGGCGGGCGGCAGGCCGGGGTTTTAATGGAACCGGGGATTCGGCGTTGGCGCGGACGCTAGGGCGTCGCGCCGGCGGACTCGCGCTCGTGAAAAATAATCTAGCGAGAGGTCAGCGTTGGAGATGAAAGATCCAGATTCCGCATCTGCCTCCTCACGTGCCTCATCCATCTCGGCGGCCGATTCCTCGGAAACTTTTTCTTTATGTTCAACATTTTATACGAGGTTATGATAGTGGGATAGGAAGCTCTTATGGAAGTGGGAGGGAATAATGAGTCAAAAACACAAACAATTTACCCAACAGGGTAAAAAATCGTAGCATACGTGTATATCCATGCTTCTCTATGCGTTTTAAAAAATCACGTGATAGCAATGAATTTTAAATATATATTTTGTGTGACAGTTCAGCAGAATGTGGCTGACCGGGCAAAACCCTGCAGGAAAATGTCCTTCACGATTATAAGAAATGCCACGGCGTTGTGGCTTAAACACGAAATTTTATCAGCGTTTTGCTAATAACTTAATAAAATATGCGGATGTCGACGGCAAAAACAACGAAAAAGAGGCTTGAGAAGGGACAAACGAGAGGAAAAACTAAATTCAAAAAGGAAAGAAAAGTAGGACTGGAATTGAACGAGATCACGAGAAAAAGAACTAAACACGTGATAACTTTTTATTAGTTATTTTAGTGCGAACAATGAACCGCACACGACAGATAAGAACAATGACTCAGACACCTGATGATAGCGTAGTACATTTGAATAACGCTTTACAATACCCAAACTAAATCAAACTCAAACCTGCGTTCAATAATTTTCAAACCCTTAGCCCAGGACACTTTTACTATTTTGTTTAGTAGACAATGTTAACAATGAATCATCAACACGACCAATAGTTCAGTTACTAACAAACTCCCATCAATTGTAAATAATATCATTCAACAGATTCACAAAAATCCAGAACTGAACAGTTGCGACGATAGAGTATGTAATTGTTGCTGCGAATCTCTCAGAAAAGGCAATATTCCACAAAAATGCTTGAAAGTTTCCTTCTTTCGACACAGAAAACTCATTTATTTTTCCACGATTAATTACATGAAGTTGAGCCATATTTGTACTGAAGGTCATCTGTATGGAGGAGGGGATCTATTATGAAATGAAAACTGGAACCTTGAGTTTCAGTTCAGTGGTTTGGCGATTTTCTGAAAGGGATACTTCTATTTATTGAGAAAAATATTATTAAATTATACTAGAGAGTCTTATAACACACACACACACACACACCTCACACCACATACCTTTGTGTACGAGATGGTTTCATTCCCACTTATGCAAAAATCGCTGAATATATTTTATTAAATAAAATTTACTAAGTAAATAATAGTGACCTATAGAAATTCATTCTAGATTTCAGTTTTCCAATATTGAGAGGTATTTTAGATAACTCTACACCTTGGTGTATCACGATAGAAAGAGAGGGTAAAAATCATACCTCTGAAGGGGGATCAAAACCACTAAACTACAACGTTCTGGCTCCAGGTTATCACAGTAGTATGTGCTATTCAACAATAGCAAAGTATACATTTTTATTTAGCATTTCAAGAAATGTAGATAGGTTTTTTTTTTATTTTCAATCTACCTCTAAAACATTTTCATGATACCTTCTTCCAACGAATGATAATAATAATAATAATAATAATAATAATAATAACAACAACAACAACAAAGTAGACAATATGATCACTATATTAGGTATCGAACGTACATACATAGTAAAGAGAAAGTACTGTATTGCAGCGGATGAAAGTGGCGATTTTCCGTTTGAAATCACGTAGTGTAAGGCCCTGATATTACTCGTAAAAAAGTTTATAAATATTGTTTCAATACGTCGTAAATAACGTCCTATAACACTCAGAGTCATGCTTTTCGTTTTGTGGGTATTTGGCACCGAAAAGGTGTGATTTTTGTTGAACTCCGAATTTCTGAAAATTGTCTAAGTGAAAAACAGTTCAGCGTCCTCCTACAACTACAATATGAAAGATAAAGATTTGTTCCTTAATGAAATGTGTTCTTCGAAGAGAGATATTTAAATATTAAGAGTGTATAATTTTTCGAAAATATGAGTATCTTGGCGTTAGTTTTCGTGTGGATCATAGGAAATTAAAAAAAATTAAAATAAATTTTTTTCTCGAGCAGAGGAAAGTACGCTTATAATATGGCACAGGTATAATTTTCCGTAATTTCACAATATTTTTGAAAATTGGAAAACGAAACCGCAAAACTTCCATATTGGTGATAGAGATTTATTCTTAATATAGTATGTTATAACTCAACGATAATTTCGTGTTTCCGGGCGCGACAACTGTTATTGGCATTAATCTCATAAGCTTAGTGTGTTTTCTCACGGAAAGGAGCGGTGTTCTTTCTCTGCTGGATGGTGAGAACTGGCGCGAACCTACACGACGCGTTGTGAGGGTGTTCTCTAATCAGGTAGTTTTGCGGGGTTTAAGGGGGCTTGCAAAGTTTTCTCAACCAACACCCGTATCACCACTGTCAGAAGATGTCTCTAAGCTACTCATAGGTCTTTCAACACTTCTACGCCGGTAAATGAACTATGAAACTGGTTCTTTAAATAAGGTAATATCCTTAAAAATACAAAAGGGTAATTTTCGCGTAATTCTTGCTTGAAGTATACGATCAGGATATTTTGAACTCAAATAATAAAACAAAAGCAATGTGGAATATAATAAAAAATACTACCAAATCAACTAGAAAACCCGTAGATAATGTTGTTTTCAAATATAACGATATAAATGTAAACGATCCGGCAACAGTGGCTAGTCTCTTTAACCAATACTTTTCGAGAATTGCTGCCGATCTCACTAAGGGTCTTCAGGCACAAAATTCAAAAACAGACAGTTCACCCAAAATTTTAGACACAATGTTCGTTTCCGAAACTTTTTCCTATGATATTCTCAAAATAATCTGTAAACTAAGAAATAAATATTCGTCCGGTTTAGATGAATTCCCAGATTCTTTGTTAAAGACTTGTGCGTATGCCATTATACACCCGTTAAATCACATATTTAATGCATATTTATGCACTGGAACGTTTTCAGATATTTTCAAAACAGCTAAAATTAAGCCGCTCTTCAAAAAAGGCAACAAAAATGAAATTCAAAATTATCGGACCATTTACCTTCTATCAGTTTTTTCAAAAATATTAGAGAGACTTTTTTACGTACGAATGGAAACCTTTCTCACTAAACACGACGCGCTTTCAGATTGCCAACATGGATTTACAAAATCAAAATCAACGGAAACAGCTATATTTTCTTTTCTTAAAGATGTCGCCTCATCATTAGATCAAAACGAGGCACCTATTGGATTATTTTTAGATCTCTCAAAAGCTTTTGACATCATTGATCATGACATTTTACTTTCAAAATTACCTTCATATGGAATCCGTGGTATTGCTCTAGATTGGTTATGTTCGTACCTTAAACAACGATCTCAGAACGTTGAAATACCTTACTGCAATGATGGAACATTACGTACACACATTTCCGACTCTTTGCCCATTGCATGTGGAGTTCCTCAAGGATCGATTTTAGGCCCTATTCTGTTCCTACTTTACGTAAACGATATGCCCTCGACGATTCGAAACGGAAGAACGGTTCTCTTTGCGGATGATACGAACATCCTTTGCAATAAAGAAACCGTAAATAGTACAATATCAGATGTTTCAAATTAGTTCCGAAATAACAAATTAATAGTAAACGAAAAGAAAACGGTTTTAATGCAGTTTTCCATTTCAAATAAACGATTCTGTGCTCCACTGAAAATGAACGGTGTATCATTAACTGATGTTAAGGCAACAAAATTTTTAGGTCTCTCAATTCAGTCAAACCTTAAATGGAACGTCCATTTAAATGAATTGAACACAAAATTAAGTTCATTATGCTACGCGTTCATAATTCTTGCAAATTCAGTCAGCCTTCATACTGCTCGTTGTGTATACTTCGCGAATGTTCATTCCCGCCTGAGATATGGCATAATATTCTGGGGAAATACATCTTATAGCTCCCAGACTTTTAGATTACAAAAACGAATTGTACGAATAATAACCAAATCCCACCCACGTGATTCATGTAAGCCTCTCTTCATTAATGTAGGAATTCTACCATTACCATCTTATAGCTCCCAGACTTTTAGATTACAAAAACGAATTGTACGAATAATAACCAAATCCCACCCACGTGATTCATGTAAGCCTCTCTTCATTAATCTAGGAATTCTACCATTACCGTGTCTGTTGATTTACGAATCAGTGGTTTTTGTAAAAAATGACTTGCTTAAGGGCGGGAATATATTTTCAGAAAATGCCGAAGTCTATTACTATAACACTCGATGTAGAAATCAGATTCATCAGGTGACAGTAGCAACAGCTCATTACAAAAAATTCACATACAATACATGTACATTATTTTACAACACTTTGACAGATGACATTAAACGATTAAATTCAATAGAAAAGTTTAAATCCCAAGTGAAATCGTTTCTGCTGCATAACTGTTTCTATACAATTAGAGACTATACTGATCATCACAAGAAAAGTAAAATTAAGTTTAACAATGATACATAATGCATTATTTACCATTTGGACTGTATAAATGAGTATAAACAACCTGTAACAACTATTGTAACACAGCTTCCGGGTCAATGACCCCCATCTCGATCAGGTTTTCGTCCAGTTTCCCTGATCCATTGAGCAAATGCTGAGATGGCCCCTTGTTTTGCTTCTGGACATAAATGTAACTTCATTTTCTGTGCACGTCTTCTAGAATTCTGTGGGAAAAACAATTATTCAAATTATCGTTTCCATGTTGTCGCGGCAGGAAGTAATAAGAGCCAAAATTTATTGCTTATTTATCCTTGAAAATAGATTTTATTACATGGGAGTTTTTTGTTTTTTTTTCTCCCTTTCAAAATTCAAAATTTAAGTAGTATATGACTTAAGTGTAGGGATCACAGAATTTTGAAAATGTGCACACACTTCACTTTTCCCCATAGCACGTCATACGCAGTTTTTAACTGTTTTTTTACGTAAAATAAATAAATAAATAAATAAATAAATAAATAAAGTAAAGAAAATATATACATATTTTTCTAAAAATCACTTCATATATTTTTTTTATTTTTTCCCAACAAATAGAGCAAAGGACGCTGAAAAATGACAGAGGTCTCATTTTCGTTTAACTCTACGTTTTCGAACATTTTTGAAAATTTCAAAAATTACATATACTGCAAGAATGAATGCACTGTTGTAGCAAATGTACATTTATATATTTTTACAAACACTTTTTATGAATTTCGTCGAGACATGGTGAATTTCGTATGTTTCCAGTTGATGTTATATTTTTATCCCTTATGATATGATGAATTAAATTGATTTAAAATATAACCTAAATATTTAGGAAAAACAAAACCCTGAAGAAACTGCGAGAATGTTTGAAATAAGAAAAGTATGAGATTTTCTGCTTCTATTACCAAAGGGATAGAGGCCCCGGGGAGCAGAATTGATAGTAGTCTTTCCCGTACAACCATGTACTAATAAATGATCATCTGTGTAGGAGTATGTGGTGATTTGTCTTTCTCTTTCACGATTCGATTTATGTGACTAATACACTCGTGAAATTAAAAGCAATTGTGTTTAACTATTCACTCACACCCAATCAATGCGGAGCATCTCAAAGGGAGTATCGCTTTTTTCTATTCGATTTTTCTTACCGCTTCTCTCTACTGGCGGTTTACATCCATCGCTATGTCGATGACCAATAAACCGGGTAATACCATGTCTCCATGACTTCTTTGATTTTAACATAGCATTCAGTTATTTTCAATATTTAGCGCATTTGGGAACTCTGTTGGACATCATTTCTTTCCTCGAATAGTCCTATTGGTGGTATTTATACCACTCGTGCTTCGGAAATTCTCAGATAAATCCCCTCCTTGCTTCGCGACCTGGAGATTTATCGACGATTTTCAAAGCACTCTTGACATTACACATGATAATTATTTTCAAAGAATTGGGTAAAACTTCTAAATCAAAGTCAGTTTGGGGCCATGGCCCCCATGCCTCCTCCCTGAATGATCCTGCGGCCCACCGCCTGCGCCAGCCGGCCTGCAGAGCTGCCTCCGCCCAGGTGGCGCAGCGCCGGCGGCACGTTGGGGCGGCGCCAGGGGCGGCCCAAGCTTCCTCCAACAGGTCCCACCAGCGACGCCAACTTGGCGCATCCTTGGCCCTCGTAACTTTCTTCAATTACGTTTCCTCCGGAGGGTCTCCGCCCCCTCTCCCCATTCTTTCCTTTTCCCCGCCTCCGCCCCGGCCCCCGCCCCGCGCCCTTTGCCCTCTCCGCCCCCCTCGCGCCCGGGCGCCAACTTCGGTATTCTCCCCCGCGCTCTCGGCTCCCCGCTCCGCCCCGCCTCGCCTCGACCCTCGGCCCCGCCACGTCACTGCCTAATTGAAAGTTTATTTTCGCGCGGGCGGCGGCCGGACTGATGAGTTAATGAATGGGCAGGCGAACTCTTCTGTCCCCTATCTACCCGACTACTCGCTTTCCGGTCACGTTCCTCTCCTTCTGTGACTCTTTGTTTTCTCTTCCATCTTGCATGCTTAGCAATCTTCCAGGTACCATTTAGGTACAATTTTTCTCTTCGGTATTACTTCTTCTCTTTTATTTTCTTCCATCCCTCTCTCTCCCATCCCCTACCCCTGTCTCTCCCTCTCTTCCTCAATCACTTACTACCTCTCTTCTCCTCCCTCCCTCTCTCTCTCTTTCTCTGACTCGCTCTCTCACACACATACTATTCCCTTCACAAATATATTCATGACAACTTTTTACATATTAGCTTTCCTCGACTAAGGCTTCTAATTTTCCGTCGACCTTGCGGTGCTCTTTATATGCACGTAGTGCCGAACCCCCCCCCCCTCAAGCAGCCCTCCGACATCACGCGCACAATGGCCACCGCAATTCCTGCAGACATACGAGCTTCTGTACCACACGCACAATCTTCTGTTCCAAACATACAAAATTCTCTACCATACAATACTTACCGACATGATTTCGCCCGTTTTAACTTAAGTAAACCGAGCGAACAGGTTCAGGGCGTAGCGCGCTGACTTTGCATTCGGGAGGCCGGGTTCAATCCTCGTGCCGGCCATCCTGATCGGGATTTTCGTGATTTCCTTCGTTCCCCAGGCGAATGATGCGATGATTCCACTGAGAGGCCACGATCACAGATCTGACGTTGCTAGTTAGATCGGCGAATTCATTTACCGACGTGAAGTCACCAAAGTTAAACCAATTCGAGATATCGCAGGCTCCTGGTTGCGTGACCGACTAGGAACCCCGGGGCCTGACAACGCCGAGCAATTTACGGGACATACAATAGCTAAATACAAATAAATACAAAACTTCGGCAAAGTCTTCTTCCACTCCGCTTGATGTCCTCTAACAAACACGGAATGTTTTTGATGTGCCCAACATGTGATCTCTTGCAATACATGAGGTTTCTTCAAATTTCTGCCTACTACAATCGTAACGTCACTCAAACGTCTCAAGAATATTTTTTTCCTTTTCGAACATGGCTTATTACATTTGGTTAGGTCAGCCCATTGGAGTATCAAGAAATTATTTTTTCTTCGAGTTTTCAGTCAACATTTAAATTGCGTCTGATAAAATGACCTATTTCTCGTACATTTCGCACTATCACCACCTGCATGAAGCAGTCTTTCCCAGTTTTCTTCAAATTTGTCGTAGTTTTGTATCATTTTTCCTCGGTTTTCCTCGGTGCAAACTGATTCCGTTCTTTAACTACAATTACTTACGCTTTCCACTTCCGAATTTGAAGATGAACATTTTTGTACATATACTGCTTTCCAGACGAAATTTGTCTGACACAAGATACTTTTAATCTGGGTAATCTTATATATAGAACATTCTATTTATAGTGCCATATGACTACCGGGTTATTGGCTCAACGTAGGATATTTGTAAAATGCATGCGCGATTACGCCCACAGCCTCAGCACAGAACGGTTTCCAATGCAGTTAGATTGTACCTAATAGAACAATGAAATTTGGAAGGTAAATAACTTCAGTCTTAGATGCCTTTCATTTCTTTACAACGAATGTTCTTTGAAACATAGTTTCCTCGGTGATCTCAAGAATGTCAGAGTATATGAGAACACCGCATCTAGCCATAATGCCACTGAGTTCTCAACATGTAAAGCATAGAGACGCAGTATTTACAATTTCAAGAAGTAACATGCCGAACAAACTTCGTAACCTAAGAATTAACAGCCCTCAAGATCGTAGGAAATACTAGTATATTTCTAGGAGATACGAGAGTGTGACAGGTTATCATCAGCACAATGAGACGCTTTTAGAGTGGAATACAATTTTTGCACTAATAATAATTCAATAATTCACTAACAATTTTTAAAATAGTGTAGCGAAGGGAGGATTGTGGAGCGTGGATAAGCACACAAATTAAAAGATTGTTTTGCTCCTCACCTACCAGCAACTACTTCCAGTTTTCGCTGCGCAATAAGATTATTTAATTGATATTATCCAACAAACACAGATTGTCATCCTGTTTCTACACTGACCTATCTAATAGTTCGAATAATTATCTGTGCGTTACATTAAAATAATTGATTGATTAATAATTTCGTGTTTTCGGTTCGGTCAACTGCTATGTTCATTAGTTACAAAATGTACTTCATGTTTTATCCCAAGAGGTGGCAGTGTTCTTGTCCTGCTGGATAGTAAGATACGTCGTCGACCTACACAGCGATTTGCTGGCTTTCTTCAACCAGGTATCTCCTATGAGTGAGGCACCGCCCCAGACGAGACAAGCTCTGAGCTCCCAACTGATCGCACGAACTATCGCACAAGCTACCCTACTATATATATTTAGTAGGGCAGTACATGTAAGTGTGAGTGTAGGTAATGGGTGAGGATGAGTCAACGAAGGGGAAGGAAAGATCGCGAGTGGTCCATAGTCCTTTTGTTAGGGTACTTCTCTGGCATTCGTCAGGCGGTTATCGGAACAATCACGGCAAACTACCGATCAGAGCAGCCGGCCGCTAGAACAATCCGCCAGACAGCGGCTGAATTCAACCTATTTAGCTAGGGTCGAAAATTCTGCATCCATCGGACTCCCTAGCATCGCCCGGTCAAAGGCTCTACAATGACATCAGTTGATGCGCTGAGTTGAGCACCTCAGTCTGTACTAAAACAGTGACGTTATTACATAACAATCATTATCAATAATTTTCCTCGGAAATAAAAAATAAACCAAGTTCTTATACAGTCTTGTAAAAATAGGATAAATAAATTATGAAAATGCAATTTAAAACAGCACTCTTCAATGCGAGCACATTGCAAGAAAAACTATATCTACGATGATATGAGATGTTTAAAGTTTGATGATAATAATACATGATACGTTTAATGAAAAAAAATCGTAAATAGAATCCACAAATGCAAAAATGCATTTGAAATGCGAAAATAACTTCAAAATAGTTATCTTGATGAAAATGTTTTTTTAAGAAGAGTTCAATTTTAAAATCAATGTTTTTAAGACTGTTCTGTAAAGATAATTGAATTAATTGCGGTCTTCTGAAGGATATTATTTTCAGAAAAAAAAAATTCTTTTTTAGTCTTCGGGCAAGGATAAGAGAGCGTGGTCCGCATTTATTTTATTAAGTTAGAATTAAGGCGCTAAAAATTTGGAAAATTTATGTCTTTTGTTAGAATCAAATATTTTCAATACAAAAAATCTCATTCACTTTGATATGATATTGCAGAACAGCAAAACCAAATGCAGGACTCAAAAGGGACATAAAAGACCCCCCCCCCCAGTGTAGTATGGTACTGTTTCCTTTCTACACTCATAACGTATGTTCTAAGAAAGGCTATCAGGAAATGTGCAGGAAGCAAATATGCGGCAATGTACTGAACAAATTTGAAAATGACTTTTCAAGGAAAACCATTCATCTTTAGGAATTTCTTATAGAAATATAGTTTTAAGGTAGCGAATCGTATAAGCTTCAATATCTCCTCTTCTCTATAATGCTATTTAATGTTTGTACAATCAACAAGACAATAAATATTTTAGATTGTTCAAAGGAAACCAAAACGATTAAATTTTCTATAATATATTTTCACTGGATGGCACGCATTTCATTGTAATGAAGATCCACTTTAAACCCAAAGCATTTTTTTCTGGTAGTTTTAATTTGAAACCCACTCTCTGGGTGAATTTCATTGTTGAATTTCATGTCATCAATCAGACATTTAGCAGGAAATAGTATCTCACGGTAGATTATGAAGCAGTAGCACCAAGACATAATAGGATTGTTCAATATACAATTTTTCATATCTCCGTACATAACATTAAATTTCGAACTTGGAGAACTGCGAAATAGTGCTATTCGCGCGTAGCCAATCAGCACCGTGAACATTACGTGACTTTGGATCAATGTGCCACGTGTCACCGTGAACACGTGACTTGTTGGTCCAATGCCACAAGCTATTGGACAATGTTCGTTTTAACGAGTGCCTCCTGGGGGGGGGGCTGTATTAGTGGACTTGCTTTACCAATCAAGGTAGATTAAGTGCAACCCTGTAAGTTTACGTAGTTACTGCGGGACTTCCCAGCGCATCCAGTGTTGTGGATATTGTTGGATATCAACATTCACTTCAATATGTATGTGTAGTATATCAATGTGTTTGTCTGCCGCTTTTTCAGGCAGAACAACAGATTATTATAAATGTGTATTTGTCTTCCTTTTCAAACAAAATACTTGTATATAATACCATATTTACCTTCTTAAATGTGTGTGCCCAATCTATTTGCCTACTAATATGCCATGGATCTCATTAAAATCCTATGATCATTAGAACCTCCCCTCAACTGAGTTCCGTAGATCTTAAGACTGTGTAGTTTTAAATAGCTTCCTACAATTAACTATTTACTTTCATAACGCACAGTGTGAACAAAAGTTTTAATGTTTGTGTCGTTTTGAAGTTTGTATTCTTTATATTATGTGGGTACATATTTATAATTTGCTTGCAAATATATAATTCAGAATCAGTTAAATATCAATTAAGCTGTGTTTTTGCTGCCGAAGCAAGGTGCACTTAATAATGTAAAAATTCACAGTAAATTAAAATAACAATATATATATATATATATATATATATATATATATATATATCAAATGACGCTATATCATTTAAGAGTACGTTACTGGAAATTTTATTTTGGATAATATAAATTTGATTTTTAATACTAAAAATAATTGTGATACCTGCGATTTTCTACGGAATAGAAAAGAAAAACTCGAGGTCGAAAAAGTAAAGGGTACATTTAAATCGGTGTAATATGTATTAAACTAGAAAACCCCACTCATAAGACAGCTAATTTCCCAAAACATAACAAGCTCAACTGAGCGGGACGGAAACGAAAACGATAGCCACAGATTTGAACTTGCAAATATAAATATGAACTGAATTGTCGCAGAGAACAAATATTTCCTAAGAGAACTCTAAACAACAATTTTCACGTTCTTCCAACAAAAACAAGAAATACGATGTTAAAATTTCAACACCCGCTTCTTTAACTTTTCAACACCCGTAGTAATTTCTACCTAGCGCATGTATACGACAAACTAACTCAAGGGAACGTACAGCACCTAGCGAGGCGCAAGCATGCATGTATTAATCAACAAGTGCCGGCATTTCCGCGCCCGCCAAGTCGGCGGAGCAGAGGCCGCGCCGAAGTGCCTCTCGGTGGCATCGCAAATATCGCGTCGCGAGCGAAGGTGCACGCCAGAAATCAGTTTAATTAGAGCTCGTTTCTCATCCGCAGGCACGAACTCCCGTCTCTCGGCAGCGCAGCTCGGGACGCGAGGCGACGCGAGGCACGGCCGCGCTCCAGCTCGCAGCACTCGCCTGCTGAGCACGCGCCGCGCCACGCCCCCGGTCCCACCCACTGATGCTGGGAGCGTTCCCGCTCGCGTTGGTTGGTTGGTTGTTAGCGATTCCGGGCGCGACAACTTCTGAGGTCATTACTCCCGCAAGTGTAGTGCATGCTTTTCCTCGGGAGGTAGCGGTGATGTTCCCCCGCTGAATGACGAGATCCGGCGCCGACCGACCGTCGGCTACCGGGATTTTCCCTAACCAGGTATCTCCCATAATCGGGGCACCGCCCCAGCCGGGACGAGCTTTATGCTCCCGACCGATCTCCTGGAATGTGTGCTAGTGTAATGCATGTTAGTGTAAGCGTGTGTAAGGGAAGAGGATAGGACAAGGAGGTAGGAAATATCGCGCGCGGTCCGCGGCCCGTTTGTTAGGGTACTGCTCAGGCATTCGCCTGGTATTGACCGAAGAAACCACGAAAAATTACCGCTCAGAGCAGCTGGAATTTATAGTTCTCCCCTGGACAGCGACTGGATTCGACCAAGCTGACTAGCTAGTATCGAAAATCTCGCCACTCTCGGGACTCGAACCTAGGACTTCCCGGTCAGACCCGCTCTCGTCTACAAGCTGACCTACACGCATTACCTCCTCTCGCGTCCCCACCCCTTTTTCCTCGTCCCCGATTCGTCACACGACCCCGCCTCCTCCTATGTCACTACCGCTTCCTATGATTGCACTTCCTTTGCTACGGCCGCACGGGCTCCGTTCACACCACATCCCACGATCTCGTCTCCTTCCAAGTCCTTGCCTCTCCCTACCTTATCATTGCTTCCCTCGTCACAAACTTCAACCACGGCCTCGACTCCGTGTCTTTGCTTTCTCTGCATCCATACCTGCGCATCCCTATAACTTCTCACATCCCCGCCTGTTCTCGCATACACTGTTTCTCTCACGACTCCTGTCTCAAGACCGAGCCTCTTCCATCATTCCAACCTCCTTCTCCCGACTACGCCTCCTCGCTTTCACATCCCAAACTCCAACCACATTCGCTTCTCCGTATCCCTGATAGATCTATGTCCCCGCCTTTGCGAATTTACCACATTTCATATTCCTGCGTATTCCCATTCCTTCCACATGCCACCCTTTTCTCTATCTCACCAGTTCTCGTATTCATGTACATCCCGTCCTTGCCTCCCAGATTCCCGGGTTCAACACACTTCCTCGTACACTGCCTCCTCTTACATTCTGGCTTCTCACACTCTCTCCTCATCCTCCCCACGCCCGCTGTCACTCCCACACGAGATCTCACCCACGCCCTCACTTCGAAAAGACACTTCCATCACTCGCCCTCCGCTCCCCGCCCCTTCCCAGGCTCCCGTTCCTCACCTCGGCGCCCTCCCGCTCGCACCGCCCGAGATCCACCTTCATCTCCCAGCGGGTTGCGGTTAATTATTTTAGCGAACGCAGCTGCACGAGCGTCTCACAGCCTTAAGGTGACGCCCACACACGCGCGCTCCGTGAACTCCGGCGCAGCCCAATTCTAAGGAGGCGGCGGCGGCGGTACCACCTACTGCTCTGCCGCTTCAACCGACCTGAACCTCGCGAACTTGCGTCGCCGCGCACACGTGCAACCGGTTCTTATGCAGATGGTTAAAAAAAAATTACGAACTTCCAAGGCACGTTGGAGGGGGCGTAGCAGATCACTTTTTGCTAACGAACACGTGGTGGGTAATCTCATTTCACTAGTGACATTTCTAACATCGAGCACCTGATCAGTTGCCAACCCATTTTGCAGAATAGTTGTGCTCCAAAGAATTTGACCACGTATGGGGTACTTATGAATACACCTCTCATAAATAATATATACCTCCCTGCCCCTGCAATAAATACCCCCCATACTATCTGTGCACGTATGTAGACTTCAGTGGGAAATGTAGTTATTTCAATTAACGTTCTCTATGTTCTAGCGTCAGTACGTAAGTAAGGGCACGGTGAGGGATAATAGCTAAAATCTGTTTCCCTTTTGCAAATAGTTTTTATTACACAGGAGCTAGTATTTTCTGGTCAATGTTTGTCACAAACGCTCGTTTCCACCTTCACTCATAATTCAACTTGTATGTGGGCTTGGGTAGAGATACCAGAATTTAAGAAAATGTGTCCGTAATACACTGCTTCCCCCAGTACATTACAGAGTTTTTGTCGCTTCTTTGACGTTAAATAAATAAATAAATAAATAAATAAATAAGTGCTGAAGGTGTTTTATGTGATCCACATTAAATAACCCCGAGTTCCCTCACTCTTTTCTCTTCAGTGACGTGATCGCATTTTCGAACTCAGGCATTTCCAACTCCAGAAACTAACGTGTGGGAGTACGAGAACCCTCACTAAACATTTTTGCAAGCAACCATCACGTGCGTTTCACCATCGTGTTGGAAGGGATAATCGGGGATCTGTTGATTGGGTCGTACATTTTTCCACCCCACCCCTACGCCCTCTCGCCCGGGACGGCAAGTTTCTGCAGGACACGCTGTCTACGTCATGGAGGATGTGTCCGTTGCTGTGAGGCGCTGCACGTGACTGCGAACCACGGAGCACACTTTTCCGCTTTCGTTGGGGGTGTACCTGTGTAAGACATACGGCGGTCATGTAATTCGCGGAGGCGGTCCCGTTGTTTAATCTCCTCAGTTCGGCAGATGACGACCCCCCCCCTAGATTTTTCTGTCCCTTGTGCAGAGGGTCTCAGAGCAAAATGTTACCAGCTTTTACGGCTGGTGGGAATCGAAGATGACCAGTTTTTTTAATGAAAATGATATTGAGAATTACATATCAGGAAGTTACACAGGTGAGACAGGCCTCTGATTTGCAGGCAACATATCGTGCATTAAAGTCGTACAGGACTCAATCTGACGCATTTTCGGGTAATTGCCGAACATCAATATTTATGTTGCCTACCAAACAGGGGTAAATGTCACAAGTGCAACAACGTTATATGTATTCCCACCACATATTAACTGATAAAGAGAACATCTTCGAATCCCCTTTGCCTCAAAAGTTTGTAATATTTATTCTAAGATATTTGAAACGCCAGTGACGATGGAGGAAGATCTGGTGGGTAGAATCTAGTGGGTAGATCTGGTGGGTGAATGCAGCCTACTGCATTCAGTCACTATCAGATGCGTTCAAGAGGGTGCATGAAAACACGGATAGCCGTTATCATCCATGCAGTTAAGATCGTGGTAGTCATTTGAACAATTTTTGAAGTCAACCTGAATAAAAACAAAACAAACCATTGTCATCGCCAGTGAGCAGGTCGTTTTCTGAATGTTAGTGTTTCCATCAAAAAGTACTGCAAGGTTTGTTACTTACAAATCAGAGACGTTATGTCAGAGCGAGTAACTCGGTGAAGTTTGATATCCCACTACATATTCACTGAGAAAATTGACAAATGCCATCAGCTTCGACATGCTCTAAAATTTGCAAACTTTATCCTGAATTACTCTGCATAAACAGAGTCGTGCTTTTAATTCTATAGATTGTCTTTGTCATTATAGTTCTGGGTATGAGACTACCTGCAAGAAAATCTTTATTTCCTTAAGGATGGAAGTTCACTTTGAAACATTTCGAGAACATGTCACATAAAGCTATTTCTCCACGTCAATGACGCTTGCTCCGAGATGATCTTACATTATGCATATATATAACTGATCTGAAGAGAGAATAAAATATCTGGCTATTTCATAATTTTATTTAGAGTTATAATGATATCAACTCTACTTTTCCAAACTACATTTCTCACAGTTTCACATTTGCACACATGAGTACTTCAGACGGAGTGAACGTAGCTACCCGCTTCCACCTCACCTCTCATATTTTCGCGCACGTGAACTATCTGTGGCGCACGCTGCAGCACTTGTTCTTTGTCACGCAGCGTTGCTGCAAACTGTTTCCTGGCCATGTTTGCGCCGTCCATCACTTCACGAGCCAGCCACGGTCACGTCACGCCCAACCACGCGCTTCCACAGCTCCTCAGCTCGTTTCTCTCCTGGCCCCGCATCCCGCCCTCGATCTTCTCGGGGGCGACACACACCGGAGCGGCTGCCGGTTGTTAGATTGATTGGTTATTTCGTGTTCCCGAGCACTTGAAATTCTATGTTCAATAGTCCCATGAGTAGTATATGTTTTATCATGGGAGGCGACGGTGTCCATCTCCTGCTGAGTGTTGAGATCCTACGTCGACCTACATGTCGGCTTGCGGGTTCTTTCACATTCAGGAATGTCACGTAGCGGGTCACCACCTCAGCCGAGACAAGTTATAATTTCCCGTTTGGTCATCCAATTAATTGATTGATTGATTTTTTCCCGTTTCCGGGCGCGCCAACTGCTTTGGTCATTAGTCCCGTTAGTGTAATGCATGTTTTTTTCTCGGGAGATGGCGGTGATCTTCCCCCCTCTGGATTGCGAGATCCGGCACCGACCTACCGTCGGCTAGTGGGGTTTCCCCCTAACCAGGACTCTCCCATCAGCACGGCACCGCCCCAGCCGGGACAAACTCTAAGCTCCCGACCGGTCTCCCGGAATATGTGATAGTGTAGTGCATGTTAGTGTAAGTGTGTGTGTAAGAGGAGAGGATAGGACAAGGAAGAGGAAGGACAGATCGCACTCGGTCCGTGGTCCGTTTGGTAGGGTACTGCTCCAGCATTCGCCTGGTGTTGATCGGAGAAACCATGGAAAACTACCGATCCGAACAGCCGGCCGCTAGAATTCTCCTCCAGGCAGCGACTTATTGGTCACCCGACGTGTGTGGTAGTGTAGTGCATGTAAGCTTGAGTTTGTGTAAGTAAAGAGTGAGAACAGGGCGAGGAAGAGGAAGGAAAAATCGTGCTATAACCCTTGAATCGTTTATTAGGACACTGCTCCGGCATTCAGCTAGTACTGATCGCAGAAACTACAGAAAACTGCCGTTCGGAGAAGAATTCTCCAGATAGCGACTCAATTCGACCTAGCTATCTCGCAAGTGTCGAAAATCCTGTCACCACCGTTAGGACTCGAACCCAAGAACGTACCCGCCAGAGTCACTGCGGTGGCATTAGCCGATGCCCTGAGTCGCCTCAGGCGGTTAAAGCGGCTCGGACATAGTGTGTGGCGCACCTCCGGGCGCATTTTAGTTTGCTGTAGAAAATGTACGTCTATAATCCAGGCAGACGAGTTCTCACGACAGCAAGCTTGGTCACAGATAATAAAAAAAATCGCCATATTTGGATTTTCTGATGCAAATATTTTATTGCTGTTTGCAAATGCGTATGATTAAACGTAGTAATTAATTGAACCATCATGTATTATAGATTTCTAACAATGAATAGTCTGTCTTTTCTTGGCGCGATAGCCCACGTACGGGCCATGGCCTACCACTAGCGTCCCGGCTTCGCGGCCATGGGTTAAGGGGGTACGTGTGGTTAGCACAAAAAAGAGTTTTCTCATCGTCACACAGCAACAAATACTGGGACATTGCAAAGAAACGCATATTATAATCTTGCCATGACCGGGAATCAAACCTATGGTCGCCTGTTGGAAAACAATGAATAGTACTAAAGGTAATAAAATGTTCTTTCACTTTGAATAAACAAAAAATATTATTTTTTATTTAACAGAAAATAGAGTTTTATTTATTCAGTTAATTTTTACAACAGGATTTTTTCCGGAAACCTTCACATCATTCATTCATTCACGAATTCTGATACGCTCTTTCGCTATAATATTGACGGTCTGCAAGGGAGGATTGTCGCCATTATATTTCATATTTCTTCTCTGTTCACATTTCGATATGTAATTTCTACATTTCTAATGTCGATAAACGTAATGTAACAAACCTAGAACAATAAAAGAGATGGGGAAGAATTATCGGCTACAGACAACAATGAGAAAATCATGGCTGCATCGCTTTTAATCCTGAAATCTTCCTGTAATAATAGACAGGAATAGAACGTGTACCTTTCTATGAATATGTGATACAAACAAGGTCTATTGCTGTTATCTTACACAGTTTGATATCACCCAAAATCTGAGCACGACTACCATTCACAACGTCAATTGTGTCTTCTCCACCTCAAAAACAATGTTCATCAACGCATCGTCTTCGCTACCTCATCGTCTTCATTATGGCTGCTTTGTCAATACATCATGGTCGTCATTATTACAAAGTCAATACAAATAATCAAAAATAAAATAAAACACGAATAGACAAGTATAGAAAAAATCAAAACAATACAATACATATGAATATTACAAAAATTAAATAATACAAACAAAAATACACAAATATAGAAAAAATGCAAAAAATTCAATACAATGTATTGTATTCATATGTATATGAATACTACATAAGACAAATAATACAAATAAAAAATATAAAAATTAATTGTCAACTTATCAATGTGAATATCACAATCCGTCTGTTCTAACCTCTACAACATATCGTCTCTGACTATGCCATCACGACTGCTTTTGCCATCACGATCCGACTCCGAATGAAATTACTCGCGCATCATCTTTCACTTCGCCATTCACATCTACTCAGTCGTATCCCCACATCCCGCGCACACGGGAGGTGCTTATCCTGCCGCCAGCTTCTTCTCGCGCTTCGCTGGCGGCGGCGCCTCCGCGCGTGCGATTTGATTTGCGTAGGAGCAACGCAAGGGGAGGCGGATTGCCAAGGCGCAAGCGGGCGAGCTGCGTGGGCGGCGTCGCGGCACGTACGGCGCTGATGAGACGCGTGAGTTGCGCGACGCGCCCGATTACTTGCGACGCGTCCGCGGGGGAGTTGGTGGGTGGGAACGGCGGGGGCGGCGGGGGCGGCGGGGGCGGCGGGGGCAGCGGGGGCAGCGGGGGCGGCGGGGGCGGCGGGGGCGGCGGGGGCGGCGGGGGCGGCGGGGGCGGCGGGGGCGGCGGGGGCGGCGGGGGCGGCGGGGGCGGCGGGGGCGGCGGGGGCGGCGGGGGCGGCGGGGGCGGCGGGGGCGGGGGGGGCGGCGGGGGCGGCGGGGGGCGGCGGGGGCGGCGGGGCGGCGGGGGCGGCGGGGGCGGCGGGGCGGCGGGGGCGCGGGCGGCGGGGGCGGCGGGGGCGGCGGGGCGGCGGGGGCGGCGGGGCGGCGGGGGCGGCGGGGCGGCGGGGCGGCGGGGGCGGCGGTGGCGGCGGGGCGGCGGGGGCGGCGGGGGCGGCGGGGGCGGCGGGGGCGGCGGCGGGGGCGGCGGGGGCGGCGGGGGCGGCGGGGGCGGCGGGGGCGGCGGGGCGGGCGGGGGCGGCGGGGGCGGCGGGGGCGGCGGGGCGGCGGGGGCGGCGGGGGGCGGCGGGGGCGGCGGGGGCGGCGGGGCGGCGGGGCGGCGGGGGGCGGCGGGGGGGCGGGGGCGGCGGGGGCGGCGGGGGCGGCGGGGCGGCGGGGGCGGCGGGGCGGCGGCGGGGGCGGCAGCGGCGGGGCGGCGGGGCGGCGGGGGCGGCGGGGGCGGCGGGGGGGGGGGGGGGGGGGGGGGGGGGGGGGGGGGGGGGGCGCCAGAGGTGGTGGCGGGTGCAGAGGAGACGCCCGAGTTCGCTGGCACGCCGACGCCGTTGCGCTGCCAGCGAGAGACGCCGCGCGTGGCACAAGGTCTGTTGCAAAAAGCGTCAAACGGGAGAAGATGCTGCATGGAAAATAAGTTTCCGGGAAAATCAAGGCGTATTAAGATATTCTACTAACATCATGTGCAAGTTTGTTGCTGAATTCCAACTATTGGGAATTCCCAAAATTCCTTCAGTAGTTAATAAAACGAGGACCAGAGAAGTATTTTTACTTCATTACCTCTTACGGGTCATTTGAGAACCCCTGCTTGTAGTACGACCTGCCGTCGGCTGGCACTGGCTATCTAGCAAACGCAGACACCATTGCAGTTACTGTACTTTCTTACTCTAACACTGAATTGGCCCATGAGCCTGTGTCTTCGGTGTGACTTCCTAAATGAGATCTAGCATAGCCCACAAAATCCACGTGCTAGCAGGAAATTGGCCGGTGAAGAGACAATCCCTCGCCCAGGTAGCGTTTCGTCCTCCCGTTTGGAACGCTACCTGGTGTCACTACCCCCACACTGTTAACGGTGGGCGGTCAGGAACAAGGAATGGCACCATCTACGTGTAACATGCACATGCCTCTAACGCATAGCTCCAATGCCACCCAAACGAGCCAGGAACGAAGTGATGTCATTAGAAGGATGATATACGATGAGTGGAACGGCCGAACATACCACAACACACATGTAAACTACCTCGCCGACGCGGAACCCAAGCCCGCGAAAAGCCAAACCAAGTTCGACATTGCACTCATGCCTTAGCGACCCCTACCTCCGGGCCGGCTAATTATTCAGTTACAAATCTAAGTTGCGAAAATGAAAAAATAATGAAGCTCATTGAAAATAATGAATAAAAGAAAACCAAAGATTTTTAACACTCTTTTTGAACCTTGTCTCAATTATGGAGTGTTATTTGACAATGAAAAAACTACAGTTGACATTGGTTATAGTTAAACACCGGGCACCAACTATATCAGAAGTTCATTATATACTTTTTTTCACTCTATCAGAAGTTTATTATATCCGATACGCCAAAATCATATACTTACCCCACGATGACTGATTTTGTTTTTTCAGAGGTTCAGTAAAATATCCTTGAACCGCAAATGCATTTTTTCCTTTATTTAATATTAAAATGATATTTTTATTTACACTTGTTGTGGGAGGTTTTATATTAATACTTGCAGATTTTTCTTCTAAGTCCATACTTTCTTAACACTTGACTTCCTTATCCTCCACACACTCACTCATACATCTTAATGCTGTGTTTGTGGCTTTTATTGACTCGCACTATCTTCATTTGCTTCCTCTTTGTCAACACACTCGCTTCCTTTTGTTCCAGAAGGCCCTTTCACATCATTTCGAAAGCCTTAGTCAGTTGGAATTTCACTTGTATCTGGTAGAACGAGTCGATAAATCCTTCAGAATCGATTAGGCTTACGAAGAATCGTAAGCCTAATAGATGAGTTTGAACAATTTCCTGTGATTCCTTTACTTCGTCCTTTTCATTTGCTGCAAATACAACAATAACTCAGGAGACTCTCCATATGCAAACATTTACATAGGTTATTGGAATTCGTATTCCTTAGGCGAAGTAACTTTCTTGAACTGTTTCCTATGTCCAGTATATTCGATGCAGAGTTCACTATAACTAAATCGTCTCGTGTTTATTTTTATAGCGGATCGAGAAAAGAGACGATCTTTTACAATACCCGAGAGTACAGGTACACTATATCCAAGTTCACTGTAGGCAAAGTGTTTTATTTCAAAAGTTGCAAATTTAAAATAGTTAATTATCCAAAAATTAATACAATAATTAATGTACAATACATTGATAACTAGCGTACAATAATTAATACAATAATGAGTGTTACGATCGTTGAGATTCATGCATATCATTATTTTTCCCACTGTTTATTCACAAAGGGCAGACAGAAACAAATGCCTTCGACTTTATTACTCATTTATTTTTAAAATGGATAAAATTGACATACAAATATTGCTACAACTTCCTTTATAAATAATTTATTACTCAAAACATTCTCCATTTAACTGAACATATTTCTGTCCACCGTTGAATTAGAGGATGCAGACCCTCAATTAATACTTTTTGTTTCGCTCCCTCCGCCAGCACCTAGCGTTCGTTCTTCAAGGTTTCATTGTTGCACGAATGGTGACAGTGGAAGCTTCTTATTCGAGGTTCCAAAAGAGGGAAGTCGGAAGGAACAAGATCTGGGCTACGCGGTGGATGAGGAAGGACCTCCCACAAAAATTCTACAGTTGCTGCTGTAGTGAGCACAAAAGTGTGTGGCCGTGCGTTATCGTGGACAAGGATGTCCGACTGCCTTTTCCAAGGACGAACTCGCCGGAGGCGACCTCTAAGCTTCTTGGTTTCCACATATCGATTTGAGTTACTTGTTGTCCTACACTTCAAAACGTCAACAAGAATCACTTCCTCTTCATCCCAGAAGACGGTCGCCACAAGCATTCTCGCAGAGAGTGCACTTCTGAGTTTTCTCTTTCGAGGTGAAAACGTGGAGTGGCGCCATTCCATGGATTGACTCTTTGTCTCTGGTTCAAAACAAATGAGTCCATGTTATGCCACCAGTGACAAATGTTGATCAAAACTATTGTTATTTAATCTGGTAACGGTCAAAGAGATAGGCTGCTTTTGTTTCCCTTTCATCTTCAATGGATTGTGTCTGCATTCTGGGTACGCATCGAGCACAAACTAACGAATAGTCCAAGCGTTCCGCCATAAGCATTATACTACGCTACCTTTTCCAATTGACATTAAAGAGCACAATTGACTGGTTACCTGGCGATCTTAATCGTTCTCTGTAGAATGATGTCCTCGACGCGCTGACTATTCTCCGCAGTCGCCGTTGCGTGTGGACAAGCCCTCCGCGACGCATCCGCCAGGTCAAGTTGTTCTTCGTCTCCGGCGGCGAATCCACTGTCGAGTTAGGGGATGCTCTACCATTCCACCTTCATACAACTTCTTTCAACGTTGGTGGATGGATATGGGCGTCCGATCTTCCGAATACAAAAGTTCTATTACAGCACGCTGTTTTTATCTCGCATTGATGTCTGCCATTTTGCAAGACTGCACAGCGCTACCAAATGTGCACCGGCCAGGAACGTACAACAAGGTCTGAAGAAAAGCGTTCAATTCGAAGTCTCCCCATAACACAGGCGAACGATCAAAAAACTTTTTGTGGTGTTCACCTAATTCTTAAAATTTTAAGTGTGTTGATTCCAAAAATAACAATAAATATGACAAATCACCCACCAATTGTTCACATTTTAACAGTTATGCAGCAGAAATGATTTCACTTGAGATTTAAACATTTTCTATCGAATTTATTCGTTTAATGTTATCTGAAAAAGCGTTATAACATAATATACATGTACGTGAATTTTTTGTAATAATACATAGTATACATGTACGTGAATTTTTTGTAATGAGCTGTTGATACTATCACCTGATGAATGTGATTACTACGTCGAGTGCTATAGTTATGGGCATTGGCGTTTTCTGAAAATATATTCCGGCCTTGAAGCAAGTCATTTTTGACAAAAATCACTGATTCGTAAATCAAGTAATTGTTAAATTCCTAGATTAATAAAGAGAGGCTTACAAGAGTCACGTGGGTGGGATTTGGTTACTATTCGTACAATTATTTTTTGTAATCTAAAAGTCTGGGAGCTATAAGATGAATTTCACCAGAATGTTTACCAGGATGGCATACCGTTTACGTATAGTAGGAAGAGAATATGGTCTAAAATCGATCCCTGAGGGACTCCACGTGTAATTGGCAAAGAGTCGGAAGGGTGTGTACATAATTTTCCATCATTCCAGTAAGGTATTTCCACTCTCTGAGATCGTTGTTTAAGGTACGAACATAACCAATCTAAGGCAATACCACGAATTCCATATGAAAGTAATTTTGAAAATAAAATGTCATGATCAATGACGTCAAAAGGTTTTGAAAGTTATGAAAATAATCTAAGAGATGCTTCGTTTTGGTTCAGTGATGAGGCGATATCTTTAAGAAAAGGAAATATGGTTGTTTCGGTTGATTTTGATTTCCTAAATCCATGTTGGCAATATAAAAGCGCGTCGTTTTACTGGGAAAGGTTTCCATTCGTACGTAAAATAGTCTCTAAATATTTTTGAAAAAACTGAGAGAAGAGGAATAGGCCGATAATTTTGAATTTCATTTTTGTTGCCTTTTTTGATGAGCGGCTTAATCTTAGGTGTTTTGAAAATATCTGGAAAAGTTCCGGAGCATAAGGATGCATTAAATATGTGAGTTAACGGGTGTATAATGGCAGGCGCACAGGTCTTTAACAAACAATCAGAAAATTCATTTTAACCAGCAGCATATGTATTTTTTAGTTCACCGATTATTTTGAGAATTTCATAGGAGGAAGTTTTGAAAACGAACATCGTGTCTAAAATTTTTGGGGAAATGTTTAATATTGTTTAATTTTGTGGCTGAAGACAGTGTGATCGGCAGAAATTCTCGAAAAGTATTGGTTAACGAGACTAGCCACTGTTGCCGGATCGTGCTTGGTAATTTCGCAAAGAATGTTAATGAATTTGGCGATGAATATTAATCGACGTTTACGGGGCGTTACAAGACGCCTACCCTCTGCTTCTTGTTCTCTCATCAGCTGCATCGTCATCTTGATAGAGGTGCACATGAAGCGCCAGATAGTGGAATAAAAAGCAAGGAAAACGGAGTACACCATGTCTACCATAATGATAGTAACTAGGTTAGATATAAAAATTATTCTGATAGTGGTTGTAAGCTCAGTCTTGACTAAGGATCGTGGGCTTTTAAAGAGGGGGAAAAAGAAAATGGGCATATTGAGCTGTAGGAACTTAATGTATCTCCAGAAAATGGCTGGAAAAATTCATCTTTCCCGTAAGATAATCATTAATTGTAAATTAGTAATGTTTTTTCGATGACATACAGTGTCTTGGAACGACTCGTGTGATTGTACATTTGTTTGTAGCAGCAAAATTTGGAGCTACGAGACTCGTGGAGACGAGGCACCACAAAACAAAATTTCCCTACATGACATCACAATTATCATCATTGCCAAAACAGCCTATTTTGCCCTGAGTGCAACGCAAGAGTGCTTGAGGCGAAAAAATTGAGATATTGTGTATGAAAAATCAATTCTTCAAAACTCTTGTACTAGTAACTAAACATTTTGATAATTTCGTAGGTAATCTGGGATTGTAAAAGAGGGAAATCTGGATAGAATATGGGTTTTAATAAAGAGAAGAAATTTAACTATCGTGGCATTTATTCAGTATGTCGTCATCTATGAGATATCAAAGAAAAGCGTCCTCTTTTTGCCGTAAAACCAGAATCTGCAATAAAAAAGTTAATGGCTTTCTTTAAATTATCCTTATTCATCACCAATTATGCAATATAACGAGCACAGACAGGATGAATGTAGTACAGACGAATTTCCTTTCAAGAATTGACACTCAAGACATTTTTCACCAACTGCTATTGTTTCGTGCTTTTCGGACATAATCTGATTCGAGATAGAAATATCTATATTCATTAAATATATTCATAAATATCAGATCTTTAAATTATTTCACGTCCATATTTTCAATTCAGTCAATTTTGCGTAATTTTGAGTTATATCGTAACAACGTGAAACAAACAAACAAACAAACAAATAAATAAATAAATAAATAAATAAATAAATAGATAAATAAATAAATAAATAAATAAATAAATAAATAAATAAATAAATAAATAAATAAATAAATAAATAAATAAATAAATAAATACATAAATAAATAAACAAACCAAAAGTAAATGGACACAGCTGCTATGAGGGCATTGTGTGTGCTGCGGTTCCTCGTGGTGCGTGGCGTCCGCGCGGCTTCGCGGCTTCTGGAGCCCGGAACCGGGCGCGGCACGGCGTCCTGCGGCTTCTTGGGGCGGACGGCGGCGGTGGCCACATATTGATCCCGAAAATCTCACCGGCCGCCGAGGACTCCTGGGCCTCGGGGGCCGCCGCCGCCGCCGCGAGAGGACCCGCCGGGGACACGCGGGCGGAGCTCGGTGGGGGCGGGGGGGGGGAGGAAGAGACGACTGCGGTCAGGGTAGTGGTTGGAGCTGGTAAACTAGCAATGCGTCCGAATGAAGCTTTCGGAACGGGTGGATGCTTTCCTCCTCTAGTGAGGTAGGTCACTGCTGTGCGTTGTTGGCGTGACAGAAAGTGTTTTCGTTTTTTTAAATGGAACACAGGTGAGTGTGCAAATACTTCGTGAATATTTTACTTCAAATGACTTCAAAGTGTTCCCGAGACGATAGACGGCTCGAAGATGCTGGATACGGGCAAGTGACCCTGTCATTGAATTATGTAACAGTTAACGTACATTAAGAGTTACGTTAAAAATAACGTAAAGAGTCATTTTGAAAACCACTAAGGGAAAGAAATTACAAAAAATTTTAATCGGTCAACGTTTATCGTAGGAACAAAATTAACTTGAAAGTATCTTACAAGAAGAAGCATAGAAAGCAGCAGGTGGAGGGGAAAGAAGAAAGCGACGTCCATCTCTCATAATGTTGCTTCCAAGATATAGTATTATAAGCTGACATAAATGTGAAAATTGTAACTAATACAGAAAGTGATGAACAAAATTATCATAATTTTGTATACTTACAAAAATGAATACAAATACAAAGAAAGTTATTTTTAAAATTAACTAAACGATTAAATAGTATTAATACCGATTCTGGACGTAATATATTTTCTTCGATACTAAACCAGAATATTAAGATTATTAATTGAAAATAAAACTAAAATTCGACAGAATAATTTTGTATTTTCTAATCATGAGAACTTGTAAACATATCAAAGAGTCGTGAGTAGGAACTCTAAGAAAAGTGTAAGTTTTCTACACTGTACTACAGGGGATTTGATAAAACATCAACATGCAAATTAAGTATGTCTCTCAGTTCTGTATGGTTCTTTTTGTTGATCATACAAGAATAAAACATTAACAAATTTTCTATAAAGAATACTATTGAAGCGATACTTCTAACTACATTAATCATACGGTTAAAATTTACGCTAAACATAATAATAATATGCGTGTATCAAATGTGTTCGTTTACAACTAACACCCATTACAGAGAAAAATTCCTGCCTGAAAACAACTTCATTGGTAGTCACAATTATTATTGTAATAACAGATAAAACATATAATGGGTAATAAATTTTATGAAACGTATATTTCGTGCATCTCTCTCAAGCTCTCACTTTATGTGACATGTGTGTAATTATTCAACAACCACTGAGATTGTCAATCTGTCACCGTCTCTGATCATTATTGATAGCGACAATTTGATGATAGATATGGATTAAAATTGTGCTGATTTGTCATTGTTTCACACTTGATTCACACAACCTTGCGTATAATTTCGGGGTTAAAAACAAGAGAAATATAGTTAGTTCGTTGCTACGACCGTTGGTAATGTTCGTTTTACTCACTTAACTCGTACCTATATATTATGCATAATTGGTTGTGATGTTTAATTAATTGACAATATGGTCCCATTTCGCATCACTTTGTTAGACTTTTTCATCATATTCTTCAATATTAGAGTATGAATTGTGTTTGAGAATACATTTTCATTATTATCCTATCGATTGTACGCTTCTCGCGAAGAGAAATATTCCGGGAGCTCTGTTCTCCAGTTAATAATACTTCGTAGAAGATATCATCTGCGGTAAGTGCGATGGCGATGAGAAAGACAAGACAGGCAGAATGGGTATAAAGAAGAAGTAGAAATCAAGCGGCAAAGAGGAAGGGGACGTTAGAAAGAACGTCAGCGACTGAAAGCATGACTACGGAGTAGGACGTGGTTGAGGACGTGTTGAGAACGGGGACGTGGAAGAGGGAGGGGATGTGAGAGAGAATGGAGATGTCGAAAAGGGCGGGGACGGTGAAGAAGGCAGGGATATCGAAAAGGACGTGAAAAGGATGGGGGAGAGATGAGACCGGTCAACAGAAACAAAGGGGAGAGAAGTGGGTGAGAGTAGCTGCGAGCATAAAGGTAAACAGAGAGATTACGATAATACACGATACTATGATAATACAAGAAATAGTGTGAGGATGACAGAATGTGAAGTGAAAAGGGGAGGGTACACGGCAGACGGGACACAGACACATGTGAGGGTCCCAACGAAAGAGAAGACAAAATAAACAGGAAAGATGAGATTGATAGATTAATTACATTGTACGTCCGAGCGCGTCAACAGCAATGGTCATTTTCCCTAAGTGTAGTCAGCGCTATATGACGAAAGGTGGCGGCATTCCTCTCTGGAATGTCAAGTCGGTGTCCCACGAAAGGTATCTCTGCCAGCAGAGTGCAGCCTCAGCCATACACGTCCGACGTATGCGATAGTGTAATGTTTGCAATCCCGATCACAGTCGTCGGTTCCTAGACTTCTCCTCCGGACAGAGGTTGAATTCGACCTAGCCATTTCGTCAAGGTCAAAATTCCGCCATGGACGAGACTCAAGCTCTAGAACCTCCTTGGCCGTGAAGATGTTGTGAGATGTAGTGCCAACAGTTGCCATGGGTCATCTCAGACGAAAGAAAAGGTGAGGATAGTTCGACGTCGGGGAGCTTAAGGTGGCTCAGGGCGTAAATTTGTGTCACTGCAGTGCCTCTGACCGGGAGGTCCTAGGGTTCGAGTCCCAAAGTTGGCAGGATATTCGACACAAGCTACACCGCTAGGTCGAATTCAACCGCTTTCTGGAGGTGTATTACAGCGGCAGCCTGTTCTGATCGATAGCTTTTCGTGGTTTCTCCGATCAACACCAGGTGAATGCCGGAGCAGTGCCATAACAAACGAGCCACGGACCGTGCGCAATCTTTCCTCCCTCCTTCTTGTCCTATCCTCACCCCTTAAACACACACTTAATGCCACACATGTCGTGAGATAAGTCGGGAACTTAGAGTTTGTCGCGGCTGAGGCAGTGTCCCGCTGATGGGAGATACCTGATTGGGGAGAACCTGCTTAGTGACCTCAGTCGTTGACGCCCCGGAATAACAAATCAATCAATTGACAACGGGAAGGGCGAAGGCTAGGGCCGTTTTGAACACGAAGACGGTGTGTGTACTTTACTTCTGTGCGCCTACCTCGCTCTTGTACTTTATCAGGCGGAATTCACCCCGGGGTGGGCACCTGGGCGTTCGTCTCGATACACACACACACACACAAACACACACACAGACGTACAAGTACGCACTTGGGCTGGTATCTGCGTCCCGCCAGAACGCAGTTGACTCTCTCGGTAACCTCTCCATACAAAGCCTGGGGTGGGACTCCCTGCCGACGCAGAACTCCTAGCTATCCAGGCGAATGCCGGAGTCACAACAACGCACACTCGCCTGGTCCCTCCTCTTTGGCCAGAGTATTGGGCCACTGCCGCGACGAATCCAAGACACGAAGACGGTGGGGAAGGGGCGTACGGTGAAGCGAGGAGGCGTGCGTGGGTGAATCCAGACGTGGGGCAGACGAGGTCAAGGTGCTCTTTGCTCCCGCGCGCCGCGCTGCTTTCGCCGGGGCAGGCTTCATCGCTCCCTTCTGGGAATCCCCGCCTCCAGGCCTGGGCCTTCGCGCTATCTGCGGCGTCCGACTCGTGTTTCTGCCGCGGCTTTCTCGCTCGCCAGGTTGGCCTTGGTGAGCACTCTCGCATCTGTTGCAGCACACTCAGAGGACAAAATACACCTTCAATACTTGGCGGCAAAACACGATGGCCATTTTAACTTCAGTTCCTCTCGACAATAACAAATATTCCTTCTACTATTATTCTTGATTGTCAATTGTTTACATTCCATAAATTTATGTTATCAACATAGCAACAACGCTCCCTTCCCTTTTCACAGCAAGCAAGTGCAACTCTAGCAAATTTCATTCTCCTACATATAAAGCTTAACTATTACTATCGACAATCGTGGCAAAACTGTGGACTTCCTCACTTAAAAAGAACGCTTAAACATTTAAATTTAAATAAAACATTAAGGTAAATTTCTTTTTATATGCACCTCATTGATTAGAATCGTACATATCTTAATAATCTCTCAACACGTGAACGAACTGTATACAGGATGACCTGTTTAACCTGACAAATCGAAATAATTCTAAAATTATACATCGTACAAAAAAAGGTCCAAGACAAAAAATAATATCTCCAAGGGGGACATTTGCCTGCCCTCCAATCAAACCTCGTTCTCACCCCCTGGGGGAGGGGTGTGGGGCAACATTCAAATGTTAAATGGGAACCCCCATTTATTACTGCAGATTTGTATTCTTCACCAAAAAATCCGTAAGTTTTAACTAAAACATTTTTTTGATTCGTGACAGCTCTGTAATAAAAAAATAAGATTTTTGCAATTTTCGAGAAATTACACTTTGGATTGAAAAAAATGTTTAAACAAGCATCCATTAATAACAGTTAAGCCCCCACACTCACTCCTATGGACGGTAACTTTCATGTCTCAAACGGGAACCCTCATTTCTTTCAATACAGAATTAGATTTAACGTGTAGATTTTTTCATTCGATGTTAGCGTTGAAATGTTTTCAACCAACTACTTTTAGCATCCTCCAGGAACAAAGACGTGGAAGTAGTAGTTTTTTGTTCCCTTCGGGGTGATTGTTTTAGGTGAGTACTCTCGTCTCTCACCATCGGGATGTAAATTTAAAAAAACAAATTCAACGCTAACTAATTGCGATTGAAAAAACATACACGTTAAATCTAATTCAATAGAACAAAAAAGGTTTTTATTTTGACATTTGAAAGTCATCACGATGCGGGTTTAACTGTTAACTACTATTGCTTTTTAAAAATTATTGAACAGATGTTTGTTTGTTTTTCAATTCAAAGTGTAATATATTGAGAATTTCAAAAAATATTATTTTTGAGATTACGGCGACATCTATCAGGAATCAAAAAAATGTTTTAGACAAAATTTATGTATTTTTAGGGTAGAATCCAAATCTGAAATTTAAAAAAATTGTAGTTCTCATTTAAGATTTTAAATTTGTCACCTGCCTCACCTTCAGGTTGCGCCTCTTGATTTTAGTTCAGGTAATTGTGTCCCTCCGATATACTCATTTTTTTGTCTGGGTCATTTTTTTCCGATGCATATTTTTCGAGTTATGTCGATTTGATAGGTTAAATGGGACACCCAGTAGTCTGAAACAAACCCAAGATTGTCCCTAAGTGCTTGTACACCGTCGCTCAAAACCGAAAAGCGGAAAACCTCCAAAGCGGAAATCATCGAAGAGAAAGCATACACATTTACATAAAATTTTTATAATACGTTTACATCTCATCTAACTTCGCAAAACCCAACGTTATTAAAGCCGATTTATATGTCAAGAATTTATCACAGTGACTCATTCCATAACGCCCATAACATCAACCGAATATTTTTTATTTCATAACTACCAAATGAAAAATCTCGTGGTCATGTATCTCATATCCTATAGCAATATTAAACATTTAACGAGAAAGTCATTTTTTATGGCACCTCAATACATAATCCTCGTCCATGTTTCTCCCCCGAACAAGGCACCGCCCCAACCGGGGCAACGCGCTAAGCTCCTGGCTGGTCTCTGATAAGTGTGATAGTGTAGGACACGTAGTGTGTGTGTGTAACGGGACAGGATAGTGCAAGGAAGATGAACAAAAGATAGAAAATAAAATGAGAAAAGAAATATTCCGCGTGCACGTGGCCCGTTTGTTAGGGTGCTCTTACGTCATTCGCCTGCTGTTAATCAGAGCCACAACGCAAAACTTCCGATTACAGCAGCCGACCGCTAAAATTGTCCTTCAGGCAGTTCAATTCGACCCAGTTACAGTGCCGAAATTATTATAAATTGCATTAATTTCAAGCACAAATTACACAAAAACTAATCGTTTCTTCAAAAAAAAAAAGATCACGATCTTTTTTAGGAGGTTGATTTTTTACAATAGACTTTGTCAAAGGCCAAAATCTTTATCTTTAATTGCGTAGTTTTGAAATGTTAACTTTTGCAATTTTCGAAAATAGTGAGTTCGCCCAAATTTGGATTAGCACCATAGTTTATCCATTACTGTCCTTTAATGAGGAGATAAGGCTATAGACGAGAAAGGCGGTGAAAAATGCCACCAAAACCAAATCGATAATCACGATGTTCATATGAACGAGAATAAATATATGCCATAGATTCACAAAAATCCAATCTCCTAGGGCAATCAGGTGCAGAGATACAACCAGAAATGTGTTTTAATGTTTTATTTTTTAAGCTTCTACTGCATGTATGAGGTGGAAAAAATTGCAGAGAAAGGTAAAAATAGTTGAATTTGAATTTGTTTTTGTCAACCAATTTTGACGCCAAATTCATATAGAAAAATGTTTTTTTTGAATTGACTTTCGACGTGATAACGTTGGAGTACTGTTTCAGTTTCCCCTTAGAATGTATCATATAACATTCTATAACATATATTTTCCCAGATTTTTAATATATGAGGATAGTAAAAAGCAATTTTATCAGTTTTAAAAATTGAAATTCGCCCGAAACTGTAATTGATATATAATGTAATAATTTATACGCCCAAAATATGCGCAATATTTCGCGCAAAATTACACGAAAACTCCTAATATTTTCGAAAATTGAATATAACCTTATTTCCAGATGTCTTCAAAAAATTTCATTATAAAAAAACTATCTTCAATATTGTAGTTGTAGGAAGTCGCCCTTCTCCCCAAAAAAATTGCTTTTCGCAATTTTCGAAAAAAACAGAATTTCAACGAACTTGAGACCTGCACTGTTCCCGTAAGCGTCCTTTACGTTGTCCGAAGACAAAATGTAATAAAAAAATTTGAGCAATTTTTTAGAACTTTTTGAAAATTTTTTGAGATTTCAGGTAAAAAATAATACAACCATTTGAAACTACCAAAACCTGAAGTCTGTTCTTGTCGTTTGGGGAATATCAGTTTTCGAGAAAATCAGCTGAACGGTTTAGGCACTGGTGTTGATCACAGACAGACGGACGGACAAACGTTTTCGTATCAATCGCTTTTTAGAAATCAAGGACCCACGAAACACTGCTATTGGCTACACCTCGTGTTAAAGGAAGTAATTAACTATATAGGAACATTGAGTGATTGATTAGTGATTCCAGGCGAGTCAACTACTAAGGTCATTATTCTCGTAAGTGTAGTGCATGTTTTTATCGCGGGAGGTGACGGCGATCTTCCCGCGCTGGACGGTCGATTAGATGCTGACGTACGTCGCCTTGCAGGAATTTTCCACCACCAGGTATCTCCCACGAGCGTGGCACCGCCCCAGGCAGGACAAGATCTAAGCCCTCGACTGCTTTACCGATTTGTGTGGTAGTGTATTGCATGTGTGGAAGTAATGGGTCAAGATAGGACAAGGAAGAGGAAGGAAAGATCGCCCGTGGTTCGTAGCCCATTTGTTAGGGTACTGCTGTGGCATTGCTTGGTGTTGAACGGAGAAATCACAGAAAACGTCCCATCAGAGCAGCCAGCCGATAGAATTCTTATTCAGACAGCGGCTCCATACATATATGAACCCGATTTATCCACTTCATTACCAGAGCCCGACAACACGTTTGTCTGATGAAAACTCGACGTTTTCGGCGCCCGATTGTTCTCTTCCTATGAAGTAAGAACGAGAAATAAAAAAAACTTATGACGAGATTTCACGGAAATATAGTTGTTGTCAGTTCTTGATATCAAAAGGTGTTTTTTCAACGGTTGCCTCTCCGTAATTCTGTCTGTTTGCCTGTCTATTTGCGATTATTACTAGCACACAAACCGTGGATAAGGCTTCCATTAAAATGGATATTTCGCAATTGCTCTGTCTGCTCTCGACTCTACGAATTTGAAACGGATCATTAAATTTTTGACGGTATTTCAGACGGAGCTCGTACAACAATTTCAAATGTTTCTCAAAAACGATTCCAAATTTGTTAATTTCTATTTTTGCTCAAGTAGACCAACGTAAGTATACAAAAAATGCCCAAGTCTAGTAGAGTATTTTTTGCCTAATTTTGAATGCAATTGTGACAATAACCTAAACACACTAAAAATTTGCTTCTGTTTTATTTATATTTGCCTAAATTGAGCAAAGTCTGCTCATAAAAACGAAGCACGTAAACTGTCATTGAACCTTGAAAATTTCGAAAATTGCTACTGTTAGTTTTTTTGAATCTACACTTTCCATAAGGCAGATATTTTTCTTAAGAGAATCGACTTCTCAGAATTAAATCTTTCAATGATTGCACACATGATTTTCAATATATTAGTACTTTTTAATAATTCTAAATAAATTCTTGACAATTTCCTCAACTAGATTTTCTCAAAAAACATTTCAACTTTTCCCTTTAACATTTTTAAAGATGATGCACAAACACTAAATTGAATTGCGAGTCTTCTCATTAACATTTTTACATTTTCAAAAATATTTGTATTTCAAATCCCTCGCTTCGTTTAGTAAAGAGAGTTTTTCAAAAGACTTATGAAGTTTTAGTGTGATACGAGTTATGAAATTCCATTATCTCTACAAATAACACGAAAAACTACGTGCGGTTGAAGTACCACTACATCGAACGATGTTGTGCCACATCGTAATACCCATGCGCTCGAGTATTCAACATTTTCTATTTATCCAAATACACAGCACTACAAAATTCCACTATCCACCTGGGATTTCCCGACCTTTGCAAATCCACCCTCTCCCTCGCACACCTTCCACTTTCGCCTCCACCAAATCAACACAGCGTGAATGACGGCTCCATGCCGGCTGACGTTTGCCGCGTTTCTCGTTATTTGCTTCTTCCCGAGTTGATTTTATTTCTCGGTCCGTCTCTTCCCCATCGTCTTCCGATGGACCAACGAACAGGATCGAAAATCGATCCCCACGAGTAACAACTGTATCCATAAGCTACACCGGGCAAGAAGTTCTCCAAAACCAATATCTTATAAAATGAGTTTTCTTCTCCACTTCTCTCTTGCGTCTTGTCCCCGCCTCGCTTTTCGCGCGCGTGATCTTTTCCGTTAATTGTTTTCTCTTTCTCTCGACCGCTCTACGCTCCCCGCGTTTTTTATTATGAGGCCCTTAGTAATTTATTTCGATAATTCCTTTTCGTCTTGTCCTCTTCTTTCTCGTTTCCGGCGTGGCAAAAAACATAACAGGTGCGGAAACCGCTTACTGAAGCGCTACTTCAGTCCCGCATCTCCCCCGCTCGGAATGGTCCTTTTCCTTGCATTTTCTCCACCGCCGACGCCGGAGTTGGCAGGCTGCGGAGCGGAATTCAGAAAATACGCAGCGCAGTGAAGTTTGCTTTAAGTCGGTGAAGGCAGGCGATGCCGTAAATAAGACACGATGTCCTGTCCTGTGGAGTTTAGGAAACCCAAATTACGTTGCCGAAGTATTTCTACAGGTAAAATGATTGTGGAAATTAGCTCGTCGGGAGACAGCTGAGGTAGGATTGAGGGGGGTTGTGCTGCTAAAGGGGACGTGGTGACTAGAATCTCGTTGCGTCTGAGAACTGGGTCAAGGTAAGTTCATTGTCTCCGTCTTCAAATTTGCGTGGAAAAACATTTACCAAATTTGGTTTGTCTTCCCACCTCCTAGCTTCATTGGGCATTATTTTTACAACAATAGTTACATTGTTATACAGCATATTTTTGCTCATTTTCACTTTTATTATTTTATATTTCTCTATTTCATATTTCCACAAAATTTGTAGATTTTACTATTATATTATTAGCCAAGTGCTCTTAGCCAAGGAAATTAACTTTTTAATTATAGAAAATATTAGGCGAATTATTTTGATCCCTTACTTTCTCCAAATGAAGAGTACTGTATATATGCTTACCATTAATTGGAATCATTCTCAGGAACTACATAATGCGCGTTTATTGAAAAATTTAATTGAAACTTTCATATTTGGTAAAAATCCAAGAATTTGAAAATGATAAAATTAATTATTTGCACCACATTTAGAAAAGAAAAACCTCCGTTCCTTACCAGCATACTACCCAGAAAAAATTACCATATAAAGTTGCCTGTATTTATAAGATATTTATTTAACCATTTTCTTTGAAACTGGGGAACAATGCAACAAACCAACCACATTTACCAACACATCATGATTTAACAGTAAATTATACTTGCTGTGCAAACGAAAACCATATTTTAATGTTTTTTTTTCTTGAAACCAGTAGAAAGAAATGTATCAAAATCCAGTGTATTGACCAAAATAAATGTATTTACGTGTTAAAGTCACAATATTACATTTCCTTTCTTTAAAGGAAATGAGTTATTTTGTTTAGGAACATCGATTAAAATCATGTAAAGTATCTGAAAGTATTATAAATAAAACTTAAAACTTTTTATCATACCAATGCAATTTATTATCGTTAACTTTTATGTTCAACGTCTAAACAGTCACGATGCTGAGTACACACTTCAGTGGTGAAAGAAAAGGCCGAATGACCAGAAAAAGCAACAACAAATAACGCACGGAAAAACTATTTTCAGATATATCAAAAAAGAGAAACTAGTGCTACTAGGACAACACATTCTTTCTCGCATTATTTTAACTTTTTGGAAAATTTATTATTTATTGTTTCATTCATATTAATTCATTATTTGCAAATTAATTTTCAAAAATTTAGAGAAATTAACGAAAATAAGAGCTACTATTTTTATGAGCGTACTTTGCGTCTATTCGAGAAAAACATCTGGAGCCGTTATTCAGAATATTTTAAAACTCACCTTTATTTCAAGCCAAGCAAAAACTGCTCATATTTTCGAAAATTATACCCAAAGATCTTTAAAGGTCTAATTATGTAGACCAGATTTCATGAAGTATTTCATTGTGGAAAAGAGACTTCATCAATATTGCAGTTGACAACGTAAATTATTTTTGCAACATTCGAAAATACAGAAATTTCACTGAAAATGGAACCTGTGACATTTTATAAAGCATTTTATAAAGCAATAAAAATAAGGAAAATCTGAGACGATTTTTAAAAATATATTTTTATTTCCTATTTTTCATGCAATTTCACACGAATATTTCACGAAATTTTATAGAAAATTACGCCAATCATATTTTCAAAAACCTCTACGTGACCTTATTTAAATATATGTTTTTTCAGAACAGATCTCATTAAAAAGAAAGGTCCCCATATTAAATACAGCATTTGTAGGAAGAATCTGAAAAGTACTGAAGAAATTTTCAAAATGTTAAGACAAAATGTACGTCCAAAAATCAAATTCGCAAGGGGTTGACTTCGGCCAGATTGATCGGGGTATATACGTTTTGGCGCGTCATCTGAACGTTTCAGGCGCTATCGTTGACCTCGGACCGACCGACACAGAGAGACACAGACAGACAGACAGACAGACAGACACAGACAGACAGACAGGACACAGACAGACACAGACAGACAGACACAGACAGACAGACACAGACAGACAGACACAGACAGACAGACACAGACAGACAGACACAGACAGACAGACACAGACAGACAGACACAGATAGACACAGACAGACAGACACAGACAGGCAGACAGACAGACAGACACAGATAGTCACAGACAGACACAGACAGACAAAAATACTCTTGCCGTAAATCAATTTTGCGGTATCAAAGACCCACAAAAGTTGGATTTTGACTACACAGCGTTTTAGTGGAAGTAATTTGTTAATTTGTTTTTGTAATTTGCCAGGAACAATATTTATAGACTCCACAAAACGAGATTTTCTGACGAAAGATTGGCACTTTCAATTGAAACATTACAATACTATTTACTTTGCAAGTACGTTATAGACAAGAAAGTAAAAGAATGAATGTGGAAAAAATACCAGTCGAGAATATTTGTTGGACGACGATATGAACATAAATAAAAATAACAAAAGAGGGAAATTCGCTTCTGAAAACGTTTTATCATGCGTGATCTGAGCACAAGAATGGTATTGAAAGTGCACACGTTAGTTCATACGAGACAAACAGACATTGGAAGCGAATAAAATATAAAAACCTGAATGCAGTCAAATGAGGCATGAGGAGAAGATGCGATTGGAAAGAATGTGCCGCTGAGGGTACGAGAGCAAGGGGACGACTGAATACACCTTCCCAGCGCCCCTCGCTCCCGCCACTGTTTATCTTTCATTAGTCTTTCACTCTGCGTGAAAAGTTGCATAAACAGTGTCGAGCTGTAGATTGAAGACGTGAAGCACCTTGTGCCAGACCAGGAGCAGATTGAAGCAGTATCTCCGATGTAATGAAAACCGCCTGAGCTCTAGATGAAAACATATTATCGTTGCATACCTTGCAAAAGAATTAACCAAGATCTCTCCGAATTTCTTACTCCGCAACTTAAATAAATGCTGATATTTTTTTATATTTTTAGGCTTTATTTGCTTTTAGAGAGTACGTGGTTAAACAGAGGTCGTATGTTTAAGTTGGATATAATATATTAAGTGGCGAGTTGTGATCAGCGATGGCCCCTTGATTTTGTAAATTCTTATAACATTCAATGTTTCATCAGAAATATTTTTGTTGTAATATTCAGAGGTAACATCATAATTGATTTTATATCGTGAGTTGTTTTAAGAAGTCTTACGTAAAATTTTCATCCAAAATGTATGTCTGATTCAGCATTTTTGAGGAACGATAACTTAGCTACTAAAGAAATAAGTATTAGATGATGAGCGCATTTTATTCAATATATTAATAAAATGATGTCAATAATATTTTATAAACATTTTTCTTTATTATTATAATTAAATATATTTGCATAAAAATAATTAAAACCCTTAACTGCATTCAACAATTAACACTTTTTTAATTCGTTTTCCTTTTGAAAACGAGAGTATTTAAATTCATATAAACTTCATAAAATAATTACTTCGGCTTATTAAAAAACGAAACTCCTATTTCGGTCTAATTTTCTATTAAAAGAGAACTACAATTTCTCGTTATTCAAACTAATATTTTTAAATAATATTTTAAATTGTATAAATTCTTAGATGACATTTTTTCCAAATTCCAATTAATTCTCTCTTTAAATGTTATGAAAATATTGCATATTTCAGTTTCCAAGTTATTGAGGCTTACGATTTTTCTTCAGGAAAGTGTAGATTTTTGTTCAAAATAATGCTTATTTGAATGAATAATTTGAACAAATTTAGTCTCAGTAATTTTAAGGTATGGTAACTTTAACTGCCGATTAAAGAAGCTGTACAGCATAGAGTTTTAGGACATTCATTTTGGACACATACTGATTTTTCTTCTTATTAAAATGTATCTACATTATGCAAAATATTTCTGTATTTGGTTTCCATTATGGAATTACATCGATCAATTATGATTAAAAAATGTATTAAACATATATTTCTCATCGGGTAGCGATTCGTTGGCCCGCATATTTCACTTTCAATCACTTCCATTTTAAATTCTCTTCTGTTAACGCAAACTAGTTCTGTGATGTAGCGAAAGGTTAATGCAACGTTTGTGACAGGAAAAATTTTCCTCCTTTTCTTTTGCGAGCACTTCTTGTAGAGCTTTCTGAAGAAAAATTGGGCGAAACAGGTGTGCACTCAACGACGACCTTTAAAACAGCGACTTCTCTCCAATGCTACTGAGGGAGATGCCGAGTTAAGCGTAGGAGAAATGAGACCTTGGCACCTCGCACCTTTGACGCCTCGACTTTGTCCTTATCTCTCTCGCGCATCCTTAACCCATTTCCTCTCCTTCGCACCTTCTCGAGCCGCTGCTCGTCAGAGGAAGCAGACGAGCAAGAGAGCGTGGGCTTCTCTGTCACCATCATATTTCGTCCTTTGCGCGATGGTCTGTGTGTTATTGCACATTCGCTTCTGCGGGAATATTGTCCAATAAAAAGTGATAGGCCTCTAAAAATTCTAAAATTGCACTCACTTTGTCTTCTGGCAGAAGTTCTGCTACGTTTATTAGTGTTTGGATACGAAAGAAGAGCGCGAGACACGGATTCTGAGTGTTCAAACTTTGTGAAGCCAATATGTGCTTAGGTACTAACAACGGTCCAGATTCACTCTAATCTGATTTCATTAATTACAAAATTTCGATAAAAAATAATTTCTACAGATTTCTACAACATTAGAAGACATTTCAAACACAAGATAATTATATAACCGCTTTACCCATTAATCTCATTTTTGCACATTCTTGAAATTTAAAAAAAAATCATTTGCTAATTTGCTTTTCTTTAAAAAAATATTACCCTAGTAGGAAAAATTGCTTAGCAAGAGTTTTGATGTCGGGCTATATTCTATCGTGGTGGTATTTCTATAGTATTTTGAAATTTTTATTTTGTAGTTTCATTTTATAGAATGTAGAAACATGAACGCGATTTCATTAATTAAAGAACTGAATTACATCACATATAGGATATGTTTTTTACGGTGAACAATGCAGAAACTAAATGTGAACACAACCTCTCTCTCGAAGAAGTTCTCTCCCACTAGAATGAAAATTTCACAAATACTAGGAACATCTAGTTTAGGGTGTGGTATATCTTCAAGTCGTGTATTTCCATCCAAATCTTGAAAATGAATTTTAGGAATTATTATTATATTATTAATAATTATTATTAATATATTAAGTCCTATTTAAACAATTTTTTAAATCAATAATATAGTGCCTGTTATAATTATATTAATGACGAATATTCATAGTCAAATATTTGACAACAGTAATAAATGTACTGTAAACAAACCAATCAAAGATATTGCAAAAATATAAAAGTTTCGTTGTTTTAAGAGTTATAATATTCCAAAGTTTCATCCATTCTCAAATGTTTAATTAAAGCTATAAATTATGACCATTTTCTTTCTTTTTAACAATCTGTGCATTTTATTAAAAACACAATGGATAACCGAAAAAAGTGACAAACAAAGTTTTGATGGAAGGTAGGAAGATTTTTCAAAAAAAAATAAAAAATAAAAGATAAAGAAAAATCTCGTCGGTATACGTACTTATTTAATGCCAATAAAATTCACAAAATATTTTAATGTTTAAGGTTGCTAAATGTATATAAAATTAATGAAATCAATAAATACCTCTTACAAGATTTCTACAGTACCTACTAAATTTCTTTATGACTTCAACCATCCTCAACGATATCTGACATATACGACTATCAATTATCAGATATTTTAACAGCAGTTATTACCTAGAAAAATATTATTTGGTATTAACCATAAACAAAAATTGGAAAGCAATGAAAATATATTGCCTATTAAACGTAAATAGTCACAACAGACAACAAATGATTTACACAGTACGTCAGTTGGATCGATTTTATTTCCTATAGCCAGGACATCGCGCATTGAGTTTTGTCATGTCGCTCGTGATTACCATTACAGCACAGCCAGCTCAACACTCCTTGTCGCTGACTGGAGACAGGCTTGGCTCTCGTGGAGATTCTGGTGACCACTCTTGTCATTGAATGATTAATGTTGAGGGGCGCGTAAGTATAGTGCATATTTTATCACGGGAGGGGGCGGTAATCTTCCCTCACTGGATGACGCAATCCGGCGGCGACCTGCACGTCGGCTAGCGGGGTTATCCCGAACCAGGTATCTATCAACAGCGGGGCACCTCCCCTACCAGGCCATGCTCTAAACTACCAACTAGTAGGGGTGAGGACAGGAAAAGGAAGAGGAAGGAAAGGTCGCGCGAGGTCCGTGGTCCGTTTGATAGGATACCGCTCCGTCATTCGCCTGGTGTAGATCAGAGAAACCACGGAAAACTACCGCTCAAGCAGCCGGCTAGAATTTTCCTCCAGACAGCGGCTGAGCGATCTCCTGATTCTCCAAAGTGAGAAGTTCCCATCGCCAGCGGGAAGTACGTGTGCGGCGGGCGCTAGCGCACTAATCACGACCGCGGGGGCGGCGGCGGGGGCGGCGGCGGGGGCGGCGGCGGGGGCGGGGGCGGCGGCGGGGGCGGCGGCGGGGGCGGCGGCGGGGGCGGCGGCGGGGGCGGCGGCGGGGGCGACGGCGGGGGCGGCGGCGGGGCCCGAGGCAGCTGCTCCTTGGCCGACGCTAACTCTGACTTATCGCCCATCGCTCCGGCCGGAAGGTATGGGAGACACGCCACGCCTCTTTTCTGCTCTTCGTGCGCACACGCTGAGCCTCCAAATCCTTCTGTTCGATTCCTGTTCATTCGCGTTTACTACTGACCCGCTGTTACTGCTTCCTACGGTTTCACCATCCGCTTTGCTGAATACCTATCCTCCTACTCACACATTTTTGGGCTCTATTTGTTGTTTTTTTGTGCTTCTTATATGGAGGTAACTGGTTGCTTTTCGTGAATGGTTTTTCTCACTTTCCAGTAACTGTTGGATGATACTTACTCTTACAATTTTCTCTGAATATATTCTTGGTCACTAATTTTGTGAACAGTGCGTTACGTAATCATTGTGAGTTGCTTTACTTCACGAACTTTTACTCTTACATCACTGTCTCTCCCTGTTAATAACGTTCGAATTCAGCTACTTAGAAATTTTATTGCATTTTTTCCGCAAACCATTCACGAAACGTGAACAATCTTTTACCTCTTTCACTACCTCTTTTAGTTACATATCTCAAATTATTTCTTCATTATCGTGCAAGTATTATTCTGAAAATTCCAATATCTACTTCTATTTTCCTTTCTCCTCCATTTCATTATACTGCTTTATTCCTTTATTTAACATATTTCTCTTAACACTTCGTTTCATGTGTTCTCCCTTTCCAGTCTTCACAGATATCAGCAATATTTACTAATTATCTCTTATTTTTATTCATTACTTCTATTCGCATTCATTACTATTTATCTTTATTTATTACTATTTTCTATACTATATTCATTACTACTTTCATTTTCACTAGTCTTCTTCCATTCTTCTCCTTCTCTTCGTATCATCTCCCCGCTTATCCCATCAGCCTAGAGGGCGCGTGAAGCGTGCATCTGCGGCGAGACTGGCAGCATGGACGCGCGGGCGGGGGCGGAGATGGAGGAGGAGGGGGGAGGAAAGGAGTTGAGGGACGCAGCTGCCGCGGATGGAGAAAAACGGGGTGGTCACAAGTGACAGGGAGATAAGAGCGAGGGGAAACCACTTGGCTTTATAAGATCCCAATATCGTAAGTTATGGTCGGCTCCTGATCTTCATTCTAACCAGTTTGCCCGCGCTTTAAACTAAGGAGGGCGGGCAAAAAAGGCGGGCGCGTCCGCGGCGGCGGGGCGTGGGCGGGGTGCGTTGATCCTGGCCGTCGAGGGCGTAAATAATGCCGCGGGCGGAGAGGCGGAGAGGCGGCGAGGCGGCGCGGCGCGGGCGGAGGAGTGATGGGCGCGCGGGCCTTGTTCCCTTCTGGAGGCAGCTGTGCTCCGCGGGGCGGGAGCCGCGAACGGAGAGGCCAACTGTGCAATTCATCATATCGACATACTAAATGAGGACTATTGTTATTTATTATTATTTATTATTATCATTATTATTATCATTATTATTATCATTATTATTATCATTATTATTATCATTATTATTATCACTATTGTTATTTCATTCATGAATGATGAGTCTTCCTCGCAAACATATATTTTTTAAACCATTTACATTACTAATTTCAAATGCTCGCGGAAATAGAAAAATATGTAGTCTAGTCTCGTATGATGTGTCTGGTGTTTTCTTTCATACACAGGAATTGGCGAAAAACAGTGCAGTTTTGTTCAGAAGCTTTATTTGTTGCTATAGGCTTGTAATAGATATTCCAAACAATAAAATATCATGCATGTGTTCTTATTTCTTCGAAACTGCAATACTACATGATTTATATTTTATAGAATTTTCTTATCTGAATATTCAGAATTCTCCTTTAACTTATCGTGTACATTGGAATGATTTACAGTTATGGAGACACTATTCCAATTTTCTGAGGGCCCCGATAGAGATTCTGTTTGATATTAAAATATATCGCCTTACTCGATATGTATGCTGAAAGATTTGGTTTTAAATAGCGTCGTTTATGACATCGCTTTACTTCCATCAACATACGAAATGACAATCTGTTACAGTTTCTAGAGAAATTAATGAATTTTGGAATACAATTTGGACCTCTGCAAACATTCTACACATTGTATTTCATTTTTTAAAAGCAAAAATGGCAGCATACGTACACTATCCATACAACAGACAGTAAATTGCACAAATTATAAAATACGTAATTTATTTTACATAGATTTTCAAATTCTCCTCGGTCCTCACCATTCATGCAACGAGTAAGAGAGCCCAAAAGAACCAAATCTAAAAAAAGTGCAATAGAAGTTACAAGGAGTTCTAAATTATAAAATACGACTCATAAATAAAGCTTGGTGTCCCTCTGTCCCCCACATGTTTTCTCCCATGCCCCCCACATGATGTCCTGCAAATTTTCCTTTTTCACTGATGTGCTCGCCATATTTGGAAAGAATATTCCCTATATGTTTAAACGGAAATATATTTAAACTGGAAATTCAGAAATGTATTTCCAGAGGGTTTTTTATTGCGAAATAATATTCTAAACTTCACGGAGGTGGACAATGTAGTGACTCCTTCGGCGAATAAAAGGTAATTCTAAATATCTAAAGTTTACCGAAGAGCCGAAGTACCCAAAATGTAATAAAAGCGTCCAAAAGATCTAATTTCTGCAAAAAGGCCGCATCGTAAAATATAACACTTTTTAAATAATTATTTTAAAAAGAAAAATAGCATACTAATTACAACTGATAATTCTGACAACCCGTGCTAAGGAGCGAGTGTACCATCCAAAGATGTAAAGTAACGTATAAAATGGCCACAGTTTGTAGATTACATCAAAAGAAACATGTTGCTCTACAGATTCGAAAACCTGGTTTCAAAGACCTGAGACACTTCTTTCCGAATTCTGCACGATGGTGGTAATGTGTGTTGTAGAGTAATATGTGCGCTTAGTGTTAAACTTACTGTTACCCTTAAATCATAAACTAAGAACTTCTTTTTATTATTTATTTAAGGTCGCATCAACGTCATTAAGACCACTATTGTATATGAGTTAACGTTATGGTAACAGCGAAGATGAAACGATATGGTTATGATAAGGGGTGAAAAGACAAACACAAATACAATCATGCCGGAGGCGGGACTCGAACCCCCGACCCTTCGGTCCGAGATCACTACGACACTGCTGCCTTAGCAATCTCATCCACCGGATCGGCTCTTTTTACTTTGTTGCCATACTGCGTACTACTTTAGAAGTAAAGAAAAAATTTTGCAAGCCTGATGCGGAAAGTTGCGATTATCCGTCAGAAAAACTCGTATTGTGAAGCTCTGATAAAAAAATTGGAAGATTCATCTTCCTAAGTGCAGTAACTTACTTCCTCTAACGCGATGTGTAGCCAGAAGCCAAATTTTGTGGGTCATTGATACCGAAAAATTGGCTGACAACAAAACGTTTGTCTGTCCGTCCGTTTGTCCATCCTTCCCTGTGTCTGTGGTCATCGCTAGCGCTTAAACCAGTTAGACTTTTTTTTTCAGATTTCATGTTCTTCAATTGACCTGGTAGAACTCAATGCCCTATGAGTTTGAAAGTTATATTTGGATTTTTGGAGGTATTTACATGAAGACTCAAAAATATTTTATTTTTTTCGTAAACGTCTTCAAATGTTTTGATTAAACTTTTACCTTGGATAGAGCAAAAAACGTTTTAAAAAATGGTGCAGGTCTTATTTTCATTGAATTCTCTCAATTTTAAAAAATTGCAAAAGTTTATACATTTTTGACGTCTCCCTACAAGTACAATATTAAAGACAGATTTTTTCTTAATGAAATCCGTTCTAGAAAATTAGATCATTAAAAAGGGTCATGTACAATGTTTTTAAAATGTATTTTTTGCTTGAACTAATGGGAATGTACAACTTTTTTTCTAAAAAAATGGTTCCAAAATATTTCTTTAATTTTTTCTGTCGGATAAAACAATGGACGCTTAAAAATTTGTTTGATGCACGCTTTGCGGTAATTACCGAGACAGCAGTAAATCACTTACATGATTAGAGGGAGATTTGACCGACAGTTTATTTGCAATATTTCTAATTTACTTTTACTTTCCATTGGCACTGGAAATGTCGTCGAATTGGCTTGACACATCGGATGATATTAAAATTTTTTGATTGAATGTCATAGAATATTTGACTCAATATTTGACAGACACTGGACGCTTTTTTAATAATGCCTTTGGAATTTTCGCAGGCATTTTTCTGCGCTAAATACCAAATCTGCGTACATTTTCAAAAAACATTTCTGATATACATTCAAATTGAGAACATTAAATAAACATAACTTTTTTAATTAAAAATGCTCCTATCGCCACCATGACAAGTAATTCCGTCAAGTGGTAACAAATAAACTTTATACAATATCTATTACGATTAAAACATATTTTAAAACAACTAAGGAAGAAGAAACGTAATTAATGAGAATTGATGGCACATTTAATAGAAATTCCACAATTTTAAGAGCTAAGATACTTTTTTGTGAAAAATCTAAAACGGTTTCAAAAATAACACTGAGAACAAAAACTCTTCATATAAAAACAAGACAAACGTTAAAATTGCCGTCAAATTAATGTCGAATCGCACAGCAGGGAATGACGTGTGGTTTGTACAGCTCAAAACGTGTCGTTGGCAGAAGAATTTTTTCCTACATTGCATTAATTACTGATAAAACAAAAATATGACATGTAGTGACACATATGAAGTCAAAATTGAGGTTCATTAATCTATCGTTTCACCACGTAGCTAGATCGGGGGTAGGGGATTGATGAAATGAACATAAAACAGCTAAATATTCCATTTAACACTAGGAGGACGGCAATTCCCTTTCTACTTAGTTGGACGAAACCGTCATTTTGACAGATACGAGTTTGTTTTGTAGTGAAACGTCAATACCACTGCTCGTATTTTAACTGCAACTTCTGTATTGTTAAAGAAGTTTATCGTTGTGCTAACAATGGATGTCTTTAACAACAGATAACATAAAAAATTAACATACATGAAAAGGTTTTCATTTTTATCTATTGAAATTCTTGATAATCAGTAAATTTTAAAGAATCAAACCTTCCTGGAGCTTTAAAGCAGTGTGCACAAGTATAAAAGATTTTTCCAGCTCACAATCCAAATATTTGTTGCAGCGTATGCAAATGTTCCTGGACTAGTTCTGGCCTTTACGTCTTCCTATCTGGCAGGTATTGCGTATATCGCTTATCTGAAGAGTGCTGATCGCTCGGAGAAGATATTGCATTTTTTGTTACATAGGCAGTTGTTCTGATAATCTGAAGATATAATCACGACGAGATATTTTCTCATCCCCCGCCCCGCCCCATCCTTTAACCACCTTCCAGGAAAGGAACACTCACTCTTTTAGGCTCACAATTCTGGAATTTATGGCCGGAGAAATTTTGGAAAGGATTTTGACGCGTCTCTAACAGCATAACCGTTCGGCTTATCCGTTACTGAATACCTGGAGCTTAGATCTATCCAAGAAAGAAATTACATCGAAATTATTACTTGGGGGACGTAACCTCACTTTCACAAACAAGTTTGGGCGGGCGCCGAGATTTGATTGGGTAATGCGAGACGTCCAATCCAATACCATTCGTTCGAATACAGGGAATGAAATCCTACCTCGCCGCCGGCAGAGGAGGGGAGATAGATGTCGTATTAAGCTATAGAGATGAACAGAAACATTCAGATTCGAAATTTCATGTTGCGAACTTCGAGCAGTCATTTCTGCTCTTCAGAGAGAACTCAGCTCCTGCTGTGGCTGCTGAGAGCGGACCATCGAATGAAAACGCTCCCATATTATCGTTTCCATGTTGTCGCGGCAGGAAGTATTATTCCTAGACGAAGAACATCATGGATAAGAGCCTAAAATTTATTGCTTCTTCATCCTTGAAAATAGATTTTATTACATGGGAGCGTGTTTTTTTAATTAATTCAAAATTCAAGTAGTATATGACTTAGTGTAGGGATCACAGAATTTTGAAAACGTGCACAGAATTCACTTCTCCCCGTAGCACGTCATACACAGTTTTAACTGTTTTTTGACGTAAAATAAAAAATAAAACCTTGGAACACGCGTCACTTCATCATCACTTCATTATCACGAAGTGGAGTCCCTCGAATATGTAGGCGACCTCGCACTCCGCTTTGAATCTCGTATAGAGTCGCGTGGTGACAGGTGCTTGCGTGCTATGTTTTCCCCCCGAGATCAATTTCTATATCGACTTGGTAACACTCATGTCACCCGGAAATTTAATCGTATCTTAAAATGTTTGCACACTTTACATGAAGTTCTTTAACCATTTTGAAACTTTTCTCAAAATAGCACAATATTGTGTCTCTAAATGCTCAACTACAGCAAAACGAGCTTATAACGTAAGGCTTACAAATACTGTCGGACACGATTATAAATACATTTTGTCTTATAAATAGTAGACTATATTGAAGCAATATTCATTATAACACGTAAGGTTTTGAAAATTGCAAATGTTGCATCAATTTTTAACTGGAATTTGCAAATTTAAGACAATTGCAAACACAACTTGCACAACTACTGTAAGATGCGTGTAGAAAATAAATTATTGTTTTAACACCACTCTAATTACGATAATGTGAATAATATCTTAATTTTTACGGGCACCACTATTAACGCCAACGCTCGATTTGATTTTTCCTATGAACTATTCACTCAATTGCTATTAATATTACAGAATGAAACATAAAGGCAAAAAGAAAAAATGCCTCGTTCAAAAAGATTGAAGTTATGAAGATATCTAACAGAAAACAATTTGAAAAAAAAGCTTTAGAGCACGATTTACTCGTACAGATTCACGAAGATGGAACTTGGGCAATTGAAATTGCTTCTAGCTCTTTGAAATAGCAAACTCTCACCAATTTCTAAACACCGGGATAATTTTCAGTACTATTCTGACTTTTCACCCTAGAAATGCAAGTAGGGTATTGAGGACACAAGAAGTATCTTTTACATATGTTTTAAATTTAACCATACATTACATAATGTGATATAATAGTATTAGAATGTACTACATTTAAAATTAGGTTTATTAGCGCAATCAAATTTGTAGGGAAAAAATTAATTTTTCTCTGTGCGCCCAGAACATTTTTTGTATTAATGATTCCAATTGCGAGCTTTCATTACTGTCTCGCGTTAACGCTTGGTATTCTCATTCACACACGTTTCATCAGACCATAAAATTCAATATCGCGCTTCAAATTATTTTCTTTTAATTTTTTTTACACGGTCTCTTTCACATTCTTTTCAATGCATTGTACTTTTGACATCTTTCCACAAGGTTAGCTCTTAGTGATATTCTAATGTCAACTTATTGTAATTCGTAGGAAATGTGCATGTTTCATGACTTCCAAATCTTTTAGTTGTTAATAATTTCACTAAACCCATTCATATTAATCAGGAAAATATAGGTTTTGATGTCAAACAGTATTTCCATTTAAATAAATAAATAAATAAATAAATAAATAAATAAATAAATAAATAAATAAATAAATAAATAAATAAATAAATAAATAAATAAATAAATAAATAAATAAATAAATAAATAAATAAATAAATAAATAAATAAATAAATAAATAAATAAATAAATAAATAAATAAATAAATAAATAAATAAATGGATTGAAAGTTTTAAAACATGGGAGTGATTATATCGTATAAATTAGTCCTACCTTACATTTTGAGAAAAATCACATTTATATTGTGACATACCGATATGTCACATGAAAATAAACAAACATTTATTTGTAGACTATATGGTGGAAAATGCATTAAGAGGTGGCTGGATGCCGAAAGTAGAAAATTTGGGATTGGGCGAAGAAGTTTAGACGATCGAAAGGTCAGCTACACCAAAATATAACGAACGCATGGATTGGCTGGGTGAGAGAAGGACGGTCAAATGTTATGAAAAAAAAGAAGGTAGTTTAATACGAAGCTTCGAGGGGTGAATCATGCAGGAAGATTTCATTCTGACCGGCATCGCGTGTCTGAACTGATCGTAGGTTCGTGAGAGGGAGCGAGTGTAATGCAGATAGTCAGAGTCGGGTTTTCAGATCGTGAAAGTTTAAGGACAGTAAATGATATTGCAGATATTGCATGTGGAAGTAATATTGATGCATAAATTGGGACTTTGTCGGGAGTGGTAATCGAGTTATAGGTTTCGGGACTATGTCATAGGACGTAATCGGGACTGATAATTTTGATAGTTTGACACCATCTTGGATAGGAGCAGAAGAGGATTTCTTGGAACTTTGGACTACGGCAAGCTCGCAAGATATTTCGACTGAGAAGTCTTCGAGGGACATCAACGAAGAATAGATAAGTTAACCGCGGTATAAAACTCTAAATTCAAAGATATCTTGATCAAAGGCCTAACATCAAAATCATTTATTAAATTCACTATATTGTTTGCAAAAAGGTAACAATAAACTTTGTTAAATTTTGTTCTTTAGAAAAGAAAGTGATCTTTCATTTAGTCAATCCAAACAGTAATAAACTAGGAATTAGAATCATTCTATTTCAGATTCCCAGCTGCGCTGTATAGTCAGTGGATCCTATAATCTATTATAAAGGTAATAAGGATTATAATATATCGTGACCCATTGACCCAGCAAGCCGGAAGCTAAGATCTTTGCGAGAAATTAATGTAGAGAGAAAATTTTGTATATCTCAATATAGTAGGTATCCCTCCTAACTGCAAAAATATCAGACAGACAATGTTAGTTTTCGAAAACAAAAAAAAATGTTTGTGATGAACTATTCGCACATTTTATAGACATTTCAATTTTATTCTAAAAATTGAGCCTTGCACATTTTAGATACAAAGATTTACAGTGAATTACTGTATAGAAATTGCAAATTGCTTTGATGATCACGAAAAACACTATGTTGACTCTCTAAATAGAACATATCTGAAGTAAGGCTTGCGATACATTTTTACATAGGCAATAATTCTCTCTCTACATACTTCGCAGCAGGTAGAGGACAGTTTTTGAGGATTGTAACTATCGACACAAAATCCTGTAATGGTGCTACTGGTTGGTAGACAATTATTTCCCAGTCCAACTTTCAAAGGATTTAAGAGACAAAAATAATGAAGTTGGCAATTTATTCAAGAGGTCTGATCCAGAACCCTGTGCAAAGTGTGGTGCAGCAGTTTCCACCTCCCATCTCATTCTTGAATGCCCTGCTACAAAGAATATTAGAAAATTTCTGAAAATGGAAGGAACCCTAAAATCAATACTCAGTTCCATAGACGGATGTATCAAAGTAATAAAACTTTTAGAAATTAAACTGAAAAACCATGTTTAATTAAAAATAAATACCTTACAATGAATGTTGTTGTAAAAATGTAAATATTATGTTTTTTCTTAAAATTGTATAATGATAGTGGTCGCTGATGTTATAAATTGATCTTAATAAATAAACGAAAAAAAATGAAGTTGGCAGATTATGACATAGAAACACATTATTGTAACACACATTTTAATATCTCAGAATCGAAAGTTCTAGGTCTTCAAAACTGTTTTTGTGTCCCGTGGGAACGCAAGTTTTGTAGAGACAAATGAGCTCTATCGGAACAAGATTTTTGTGGACAAGTGGGAATATGTAGGCAAAAGATGGGGAACAAGTGGTGGTTAGGCGTGGACAGGATAGGCGTGAGATAAGATTTTTAAGCAATATTCTATGATATAACATCTATTTTAAATTTCCTTTACATTTTTTGAGATATAGTTTCTTTGAGTGCTTCCACTCCATTGCATGGACAAACTAAAAATGTACAGAAAATGGATGTCTCTTTAAAATTAAATTGCAAGAAAAAAATAAATAATCTTTCATGGCAAAATGAAAGGGAATGTTCGATTTCCTATACAATTTAATATCAACGCTTAGTAACATTATAATTGTTACTCTCGCACAGTACCGAGTCAGTGATACAGTAACACACATTTCAGGCGATGGCTGTTTGAATTTATGTACTACTACAAAGTAATTTTTCACTTACAAAACAATTATTTACAAAGTGCGGAGTTTCCGCGACGGTCCACTCAATAAAACACAGACATGAAAGACGTATTGTAAGATGTTTCGCGTGAAGACATGAGAGTATTATAGAATGATTTTGTTGATGTATATGACTTTCCGACGAGTTTTCCTAAAAACACAGGCGTACACCATTGGTTAGTCGTAATGTTCAATTTTGTTCTTTTCATTACTGACATTCTGAAAAAGAAATGATCGCCGATTTATGAGATTGTAACTTAATAATAGTAAAGTAAATATGAGGAACTGAAATTATGTAGAAAATCGTATATTCAAAATAGAGGTGAATTAGTAGAGTAAGTGGTCATTCATAAGCTGTATCCAATAATCATTGTTTATTTTAATTACTAGAAAAATGTAATGTAATATCGTTTACAGGTCACTTCACAACTTACATTCATGCTTTCGTCTCGCCTCGTTCAGAAAATGAAAAAAATTAAAACACGGCTCCTCATATGCAAAATTTGAGTATTTATTCTCTGTTTTAATGTTTCGATAAATGTGTTACTAATTTTTTATTAAATAAATTATAGTACATATTTAAAATTTTATAGAAGAAGTGAATGTCGAATCCTGGATGCTTTCAACACAGAAAGAATGTTTGTGGCAGTCGTCGCTTTAAAAAAGTTAACATTCGGTGACTGATGTAACTCGTGCACTTCCAGTTAGTTGTACGTCTTATGTCAGCAGAGCGCTATGAATCATTTTCATTTTACTGTTTTGACAGATTTTCCCCTGGCGGAATATACATGTCACCACATTGCAATGACTTTATCTCGTATGTGCGAGACAGAGCATACAGACACCAGGTACGGAGGACCTGAGTTTGAAATTCAAATAGTGATAACGGAGATATACTCAGAATAGATATTCACTCTGTCATAAATGAAAATAACACGTTATCTTCTACAAATGAATAAAGATACAAGCCCGAGAAGTGAAGCAATCGAACGTGCCTTTCAAAGTAATGATTGAAAGAGCTAACTACCAGATAGCGTGATTGAAAATGAGGAAGCAAGTACCAAACGAAAGATTTGAAAGCTTAATGGGCTGAGATTCATTGAGAGCAGATGGCAAAATAATGGGCTGGTAGAGGGGAAAACGTAAGAGAAAGGACAAATAATTATAGAAAGAAATAGTACTGGTGAAATAGAGGAGAGGGAGCTAAAATGGCAAATGATAATTGATATATAAAGACTACAGAAGAGCTCAGAATTAGAATGAGATGAGACAAATAGAATTAAAAGGATTGCAATAATGAGAAAAAAACTATGAAGTCATAAACGTTCTTTTTGTTTAATGCAATTACAATGCGTCTAGACATTAGGAGTTGCGAGGCAGCAGTGCAAGCAGAGTAGTTGGGGACACCCTATAGCTTTCATATCAAACAACTTTTACACAAACTAACCCGTCATATAGGCATCGCCTTACTACAGACTCGGAAATAAATTGCAGATATAAAACTAGAATTAGGTACAGATTTCCCCTCCATTCTTTCCTCCAAATATTTTCGAACATAAAAAATATCGACCTCTGAGGTGCTTTTGGTTTCCTCGCCCTGTTACAAAAATTTACTTAAGTATATTCAATTTTATTAAGTTAAACTTTGTAAATGTTTGATTTCCTAACCTAATATGTCGAGTACTACTATACACAATAAAACTATCGAATAAAAAGAGTAGTTGGGGTGGAAAGGACAAAGCGATGGGTTGCGAGGATGGTAAAAAAATAAATAAAATTACTTTCATTTCATACTATTGACAGAATTCATTCTTTTTCTTCATGTTTCCTTGTCTAACAGAAGACTGTGATAAGTAAATGCTCTGGCACAGCAGGAACAATTCAGCATCTTAGTACATGATGGTGGAAATACACATCTAACGACTATTAAGAAAACTTTACGCTCTGTACATCACCTAATGAAAAATATTTTTGGGAGATGAAAGAGCTTGATTCACTAATGCACAATAGAACACTTCCTAACATAATATAATTTCACTATCCCTGCACGTTCTCTAGAGTTCAGTACGATATATTGTAATCCGAATTATCGTTTTCTACGTACTCCCGGCAGTAAGTCGATTACTTCACGAAAGGGAAAATGAGAGATAATATCTCAAATCTATAGCAGATTTTATTACACGAAAGAAAACATTTTCGTATCAATTCTTACTAAAAGGCTCATTTACATCTGTATTTAGAATTTAACTTGTATATGGGTTAGGGTAATGATCCCAGAATTTAAGAAACCTTTTATGAAATACACTTCTTCCTACAGTACGTTACCCAGTTTTAACCGTTTTTAGTTAAATAAATAAATGAAATAAATTAAAAAATGAGATAAATGAAATAAATGAAATAAATGAAATAATTGAAATAATTGAAATAAATGAAATAAATGAAATAAATGAAATAAATAAAATAAATGAAATAAATGAAATAAATGAAATAAATGAAATAAATGAAACAAATGAAACAAATGAAACAAATGAAACAAATAAAATAAATAAAATAAAATAATTAAATAAAAGCGGTTACCACTGAAGTGCGTCACACCTGTGCATGAGGCACATGGAGAGAGGCAAAGGCATTATTAATCCTGCTGCGTGCGAAGGGTGCGGCGAGAGCTACGAGCGCGTTGTCAGCCGCAGAGCGCGCACTTTAATGGACAATTGACTGGAGGCGCACTCTATAATGAGACTCGGTAGAGTTTGCGGCCGAGGCGCACGTGCCACGACGCCTTCACCTCACCCCCAAACCACCCCGAGCGCACCGGGTAATAACACAAACAACTTCCCCCACCCCACCACGCCCCTCATCGCTTCCCAGAAAACTTACTTTCCCCTACCGACCCGTTTAACCAGCCACTAAATTCATGGAGCGCGTTTAACACGTCACGGCTGTCAAGTACAGCCCACGTGTAATTTCCTTACCCTTTTACTTTTCCGAGCACAGAGTAAGTGTGCGCGACGCTGCAATGCCTGAAGAGCTTGTGGATTGTACAGTGTTAAATCGAACATTTCATTTTTAAGTTTTATTATGTGCGCATATCTGGGATTAAGAATTTTAGCGATTAGATTGGTCAAAAGAGGTCTACAATCAACTCGTATGATACCTATAAGATATTTTATAAACAAAAAATATATATTCATTCCGTAAAACGTACACAATTAAAAATCATCTTAATTTAGTAGAATTAGAAAAATTATAAAAAGTTATTAAGATACTATCTTATGTTATAATACATAATAACTTAAAATATTTATATTAAGATAATTATAATAATCATGATATACTGTACTATATCGTACGTAATCAAATGCAATCATACGTAATATAATTTAGATGAGCATATCCAAAGTCTCGTAGAGATCGTTCAAATCAGAGAAGGCTGAACAACAATAGGGAATACTTACAACAATAGAAATTTACAACCGTCCATTCGCGAAACAAAAAGACAATCACCACTACCAATCACTACTAAAAACAGATTTTCTGTTTTAGATTATGACAAAGAGTTTCCTTGCCATTCAAATCCTCCCTACCCCTCCCATTATCGACACGTCCACCCACAAACCGACGCAAACAGGCTAGCAAGCGCAAAGAAACAAAGACACGTAGAGTTGCGCAATCTGGCCCACAAGTAAACATGGACATTTCCACTGAGCCCATCAAAAAGGTACTAATTTTAGCAGACGGGCATGAGCGACAAATCTTCTCCCCACTCAGTGGGAAATTCCCATCCAATTTTTGTTACAGGTGTGTTTAAACATACTAGGTAGTTTGCCGACGTGACCAACGAGTTGGACTCCCACACAAAAACTCCCACCAAACGGGATACAGTCAGCATCATAGGAGGGCAGAATGGTATCAATTCGGGTGGTCACTTTACACCTGAGCAACATGTTGACAAACTACAACGTGCCGCCCAAAACACGAACATTATAGTCTCGACTCTGCCCTTCTGGTACAACAATCTAACACGGTGCAAAAAATCAGACACGCAAACAACCAATTGAAACTGCATCTGAAAGGCACACATGTTAAATTATTTAAGCTAAACTTTCTCTCATAAAAAAATTCACCCGGCATGGTCGACATCTGAAACTTGTCGGAAATGCACTCGGTAGCGAGCTTGCAAAACACATCCTTTCACAACCTCCGCAGTGTCTGGCCCAAGACCCGTCTCCACCCACATCTCCTAGTTCTCTTCCATCCTCCGGGACTCCTCTGGACCCAATTACCTTATCCCCTGAACCGAATCCTTGTACGACCTCTCCCACTATTCATTCCTCTACATCTGTCCCCCTTTGATCCTCACCTCCTGTCACTGCTGAGACACGATACTTCCTTTGACCACGTGCTCGAGGTAAATAAAAGCAACTACAGTGAGATGCTGCACAGAAACATCCGTGTAGGCACAAGCAAAGATTCGAATAATGCATAATAATGTATAATCTCTTTCAAATACAATTGAATTTATCGCGGGAGAATTACAATGTGATCTAAGTCTAACATATGGTTTTTGCTTTACAGAACATTGGTGGTCTCATAATGATCTAAACACACTCCAATTTCCTATTTTTTACCTGGCAGGATCGTATTGTAAAGGTATCGAATCAAATACGTGCCCTGCTAACGGAGGTTCGTGTTTTTACGTAATAAATGATATTGATTCTTCCTTTTTGTCAGAATTTAATTTATATGCAGTTGAAAGGTTTTTGAAACACAGTTACTACGCTCAAAATGATCTTACTTTGCACCTACAGACCTCCAACAAAGTGAGCTTTAAATTATTTCATTTTCTTAGAAAATCTAGAGATAATTCTGAACAAAATTAGTAATCTCTCTTTTATATCCATTGCTGTAAGTGGAGATTTCAATATTGATTTTCGGAGCAAATCCCACGAAAAGGAGTAGTTTCTCAATTTACTTCATTCCTTTAATTTAGATATTGCAGTGAATGAACCAACACGGAAAACATTTAAATCAAAAAAAGCATGAAACCAAATTATAATCAACAAAACCACAATTAGATATGGAATAATAACGAATAATCTAGGTTACAGTGGCCACGATGCACAGATTCTTACAATTACTAATAACATGAACACTGACACAATACATAATACACGCATGTGCAGAGCATTCACTAAAGTTAAAACAAAATTATTTACGGACCACTAGCTGACGGAATCATGGGAAGCAGTTTATAACGTTGTGCACACAAATAAAAAGTATAATTTTTTTCAAAACATTCGTTTCACTTAAGCGCGTACTTGCCTCTTAAAAAGGGAAAACTAAACATTTCACAGAAAAAGTAATACTTGAATCACACAAGAAATTAGAACACCGTGTAAAAACAAACGAACGCTTTACTTTATTTCTAAACATCGTGACGTATCACCCGATTTCCATGTCTATTTCCGAGAATATAGAAGAATTGTAAAAAAAGTAATAGTTCAGGTAAATAATGAAAAATAATCAGGATATTTTGAACACTAGTAACGAAACTAAAAGAATGTGGAATATCGTAAGAAATACAACCACATGGTTTCGTTACCTTGTAGAGAATGTTGTTTTAAAGAATAATGAAATATAAGCAAGTTATCCGGAAAAGTTGAAAATTTCTTCAACCAACAGATTTCTATAATTGCGGCTGATCTCACGAAGGGACTAAATTCACAAAATTCAACATTACACACTTCTCAAAAAATTTCCGATACGATGCTTTTTCTGAAACTTCTTCCAACAAGTTGCTTTCTAGTTGCCCTGGTTCATAGAGCAAATGCTGAGGTGGCCCCTTGTTTTTCTTCGGGACATAAATGTAGCTTCATTATTCGCACGTTTTGTTAAGCTCTCCTTTTGCTACACACCCTTGGAGTGGTAGGAGTAGAACTCAGGGTAAGTTACTATATTGTTAGCAAGCAAACAATCAAATCTGCGATTCGTTTACAGTTGCAAATGGTTTTCTATAACTCGGGAACGACAATGCCTAGTGATTCAAATGTTGCTAATCTCGCGCTTTTTTAAATTTTATTATATTTCTTCTTCTTCTTATTATTATTTTAACTTTCATTAATCCTTCAACTATTTATAGTTAAAATGTTGGAATGGGATTCTTGTACTCAAGAAAACGTGCGCAGATAATCTCCTCCATACGTTATACACAGTTTTTACCGCTTGTTTGAAGAAATATATCAAAATCACACATCAAATTAGATATATGAGAAGCTGAAACGTCAAGATAATGTTTAAAGTAGTGAGATACTCTAAACTAATCTGGCAGGATAATCCATACACAATGTAATTGTGAGCTCTAGTTATCTTTTCTAGGGACCTTACGTGAAGAAAAGCAAGTCCATCTTTCTTCGTCCGAATTGTGGATTCTTTTTGCGAGGGTCACCCACGGCAAACAAATGAGCGAGTACGTAAATTTTGATTACGGGCGCGGTATCTGCAAGGTCATTCTTCGCTTTAGTGTAGTTCATGTTATATCCCGGAAGATGGCGGTGATCCTCCCTCGTAGGAAAGTGAGATCCAGCGCTGTCCAACATGATGCGTAGCGGAAGTTCCTCCTTCCAGATATCTCCGCCAGCGGGGCACCTTCCCAGCAAGTAGAAGCTCCAGAACTTGCGTTGTAGTGTTGTGCGTGTGTGTTTGTAAGAGAACAGGAGGGGACTAAGATGATAAAGACAGCGTGCAGTTCGTGACGGAATTATTTCTGCAGTCGTCAGGTAGTGATACGAGAAACAACAGAACACAACCAATCATGAAAACCGGCCACTGGAATTCTCCTACAGACAATGAATGAATTCAACATACCCATGAAGTCAGAATCGAAATTCCATTGATTGAGTGATTGATTGATTAGTATTTCCGGGCGCGTCAACTACTAAGATCATTAGTGCCGAAAGTGTTGTGCGCAGTTTTATATTGCTAGAGGAGGTGGTAATCTTCCCCCGCTGGATGACGATATCCGGAGCGCGCCGTCTTACTGGTTGGCTCGCGGAGTTTCAGCCATCAGGTATCCTCCTCCAGTGTGGCACCGCTTTACCCAGGACAAACTCTACGCTCCTGACTGGTCTCCCGCCTTGCGAGGTAGCGTAGCGCTTGTAATATAGTAAGGGTGTGTAGGTAAAGGGTGAGGATAAGACAACGGAGAGGTTTGCACGCGGTCCGTGACCCATTTCTTAGGGTAGTGCACCGGCATTCGCATGGTGTTGACAGGAGAAACAACGGCAAACTACCCAACAGACCTCTAGAATTCTCCTCCAAACAACGACTAAAATCGATGTAGCTGTCTAGCTAGCGTGCAATATCCTGCCTTATCGTCTGACTTCAAACTTTAGGACTACCCGGTCAGAGGAACTACAGTGACATCAATTGCTCTGAGTCCCCATGTCGGTTCGGGACTCGAACCCTAGGACCTCCCAGACATGTGTGAAGAAGCAATGTTGCCGGTGAGCTATTGCACTCGGTCTCCCAATGAACACTACGCACCGATTTCTCGGCGCTCGATGGCCGTTGGCCGCCGTTGGCCGCCGTTGGCCGCCGTTGGCCGCCGTTGGCCGCCGTTGGCCGCCGTTGGCCGCCGTTGGCCGCCGTTGGCCGCCGTTGGCCGCCGTTGGCCGCCGTTGGCCGCCGTTGGCCGCCGTTGGCCGCCGTTGGCCGCCGTTGGCCGCCGTT